>PVJI01019115.1:0-32009 GCA_004026765.1 Micronycteris hirsuta
ACATTCAATTCCTTGGTGTTCCTCTTGTCCTTCTGGCAGCCCTATGATCCAGATGTTGGGTCGTTTACAAATGTCTCTGAGGTTCCTGAGTCCCTCCTCATTTTTTTGAATTCTTGTTTCTTCCTTCTGGTCTACACTATTGGTTTGAGTCCCAGCTTCCTTTTTTTCCCTATTGGTTCCCTGTAGATCATCCCTCATTATCTTTATTGTGTTCTTCATTTGTTCATTTATTTGCATCCACCTTTCTTCCAGTTTTGTTAGCATTTTGATTACCAGCGTTTTAAACTGATCATCTGATAGGTTGACTATGTCGTCATCCGTTAGTTGTAATTTGTTCTGATCTTTCATTTTGGCCACTTTCATTCTTTTTATCTCGGCGTACCTGTCAGAGTCTTAGGTATTCGCTGGTGCCCGGCAACCTGGGTCGCTTTTTTGTGACGTTTCCTCTGGGGGCGGGGCCTGGGAGGGAGCAATGGCGTCTGCTGTTCACCACAGGCTCCTTATCACCCTCCGCTCCCTAGTTCCTTACTTTCTCTTCCGCCAGTCTCGGCCCTGCTGGTTCCCACTGGCCTCTCTGGTTAAGCCGCCGGCCTGTGGGGTTCACCTGTTGCTCAGGGTTGTGTTTTGTTTTAGGCGCTTGCGATGTGAGTCCCTCCAGGCAACCTCTCTCTCACTCCGCTCCTCCACTCGGTTCTGCCCCACTTACTGGCCTGCATGTACTTCCTCTCCCACTTCCTGGGTGTTGGACTTCCCTTCAGTTCGTTTCTGTCCGTTCTGGTTGTTTATTTTTCGCTATTGCGTTCGTTGTTTAAACCAGAGTCTGGTTGTGAGCGGCGGCGCAGTGTGTCCACCTACGCTGCCATCTTGGCAGAAGTCCTGATTTTTGGTGTTCTTCCTAAGTGTATGTGCATGAGAAATTAAGTGTGCAATATCTTTAATAAAGATACTATGTACTATTTAACATCAAAAACACTTTGATTTTCTTAACATACTTATTTATCAAGGACTGTAAATGACAAGGCAAATATAAAAGCAACAGATTCTACTGAAATGCTTTACAGAGGAAAGAAAGGCCAGAATACATTAGCATAGATCTATGACAAAAGCAGTACTATCCTTTTCTGTTTCATTAGGCATTCCAAGAGGAGTGCGGGAAAAACAGGATACTAGAAGATACACATATATAAAAAGATACACAAAAATGAACAGGCTGTGATATTTAGGAACTAAAAAGTTTATAAATTGCATCGTGCTATTACTGCACTATGACTTTTTAATCATTGCCTGACACTCCAAAACTATTCATACATATATTCATATATAAATATACACAGTTGCTCAGTTGCACTGCCACCAATTTCTCCCTTTTAATCCACCCTACCAAACTGCTACACGTTACTTATTCTGACACAGCCATGTACTGCTTAACAACAGGAATATGTTCTGAGAAATGCATCATTAAATGACTTCATCATTGTGTGAGCATCAAGAGTGCAGTTACTCAAACCTAGGTGCTATAGCCCAGTGCATACCTGGGCTATATGGCATACCACAGCTGTACGATATACACATTTTGTTATTGACGGAATGCCGTTACATGGCACACAGCTGTAGTGCGGCTCTGACAGTGTCACTCTCTTCTTCAAAACCTTTCAAAAGCTAACCACTGCTTAACAACAAGTCTTTAGCTGGCATTCAGGAATTTCCATGTTGAAACCCCACTGTATTCCCCTATTTTAGCCCTATCTCCTACTGCTCCCTTCCATGTACCATATACTCATATACCAATTAAACAAGCCTACTTATCTTCTCAACATGTGCATATGAATAACTTTTTGGTAACTGTTAAGGTAAAGATTCATTATTCCAAAGTAGGTTAATTGCCAAGATATTTTTATCTTCATTTGAAAGAAAATAAAATGGAGGCTTATGTAGTTAGTTTCAGGACCTGGTTTCAAATCTGAATCTGCTTAATTTACTCAATGTCCCTCTACTATAAGTACACACTCTTAAAGATGTTTCACATGCATTTCAAAGACGTTTTACATATATTAATTTGTGTTAATGTTATGAGGTATATATTACAGTAATATTTTGTAATACAAAAAAATTGTATATTACAATACGAATTTTTAAATATAAAAATTGATGCTCAGAGAGGTTCAGTAACCTGGTTAACAGCACACAGCCAGTAAATGGGGAGCCTGAATTAAAATATTAGAATTCTAATTAGTATTCCTTCTGCCATACCTTTAATTTTTAAGTAAAAATGTTTAAAATTAGATATAAAGCAGATTTCTTGAATTATAGGTACAACACCTGGAGATGTAATTTAGCTCTTTATCCTTTTAAAATAAGTAATATGCATAAGAAATAATTTCTAGGACCAGGGTGAGCCCTTTGGCAGAAATGATACAAATATGGATATAAAGTCCATTAGTGGAAATCAGCCTTGGTTTTGATATTTTAATAAATTTTACCTATACTGCTTTTCAAATATTGATAAAAAGTTACACAAAAAGATGGTGAAAAGCAATAAAAATGAGAACATTTTACATAACAGCATAGATTAAAACTAGTTTACTAAAATTTTAACTAGTTTAAAAAATAATTTTAAGAGCCCTGGCTGGTGTAGCTCAGTGGACTGAGCGCAGACTGAGAACCAAAGGGTCACCAGTTCGATTCCCAGTCAGGGTACATGTCTGGGTAGTGGGCCAGGCCCCCAATGGGGGGGCATGTGAGAGGTAACCACACATTGATGTTTCTCTCCTCCTTTCTCCTTCCCTTCCCCTCTCTGTAGAAATAAATAAAATCTTTAAAAAAAATTTTAATATGGACACTAAGATTTTTACAATTTTAATTAGTTAAATCTGAAAACTTGGTTGGAGAATTAGAAGCAAATTCTAAATATGGTA
The DNA here is from genome assembly GCA_004026765.1 of Micronycteris hirsuta. Lineage (NCBI taxonomy): Eukaryota > Metazoa > Chordata > Mammalia > Chiroptera > Phyllostomidae > Micronycteris > Micronycteris hirsuta. The sequence continues at coordinate 2,916 of PVJI01019115.1, forward strand.
CTAACAATGTACAGTTTAGTGTTCATACCTAATTATCCGACAGTGATTGATATAGTCACATTTATGTTAGACATCAACTTTTTTACTTATGTACATGTTTGTAGATTTTTTTAAAAAATCACATTTCAAACTAAAAATATTTAATAGTGGTTATTTTCAGGTTTGGGATTACCTGGTAACACATTTTCTACTTTAAATGCAGCTATCTTATTTTATGATGAACATTTTATTTGCATAATGAAAATATACTTTGAAAATTATATCAGCAACTGGGTCTTATTTCACAGATTGTAGGATGCTGGTCTAGCTGTCACGTAAAATTACTCTAAAAACACTGTCTGCCTTTAAGGAATTTAAATTGAAAAGAAAACAAAAGACAAGATGAACAGACTGGGCATATTTTCCAAAGCACGAATAAGTTCGTTTGCCTAGTTTTTCTGGATGACAGAGTATTGGAAACTTACCAACTATAGTGGTGGCTTCAGATTAGTGTAGAATTTATTTTTCTTAAAAAACACTGATCAGTGATGGTATTTAGATTTAACACAAAGAAGTAGAAATAGCACTACTTCACTACTTTAAGATGGGCTCATGTTTTTAATTTTTTAAAAAGAGTTTATTTCTTTTTAGAGAGAGGAGAGGGAGGGAGAAAGAGAGGGAGAGAAACATCAATGGGTGGTTGCCTCTTGTGTGCCCCCGACTGGGGACCTGTCCTGCAACCCAGGCATGTGCCCTGACTGGGAATTGAGTTGGTGACCCTTTGGTTTGTAGGCGGGCACTCAATCCACTGAGCCACACCAGCCAGGGCTCTTTTTTCTTTTTTTTTCCTAAAGTAATAAAACTTGATTACAGGCACTTTTAAAGCAAAGTATTCATTTTAGTGCTGTAAATTCTCATAGATGTTCTCAAAATTCCAATCTGGGTCTGTTCTTAGAGCTGGTTCATAAATTACTTGAGAAAAATCAATTTTGTTATTTTACAAAAATTTCTCAAATTTGTCCAAAACTGCTTAACAGCACCATAGGCACAGTGCTGGGTGCATTTTTGAGCAGCACCCCATTTAATCCTTACCACAACGTATAAAGTAGATATCATCATCAACACCTTTTTTTCTACCTGCTTCCCCAGATTAGAAATAGGCTCATTCCTTGTTTGGGGCCACAGTGTTACTAACAGGGAAATAAAAAATTGAGCACTGATTTCCTTAATTTGTGTGTAATATTTGGAAACAGCACTGGTCTGAAGTCAAGATCTAAGGAGATGTAACAGGATTATTGCTATCAAAGCCCAGGCTCCCAATGGGATGCTGAAAAATGAATAATCCTTCAGCCTTGACACTGGGATTTTTATTGCTATTGATTTTTACTTACTACAAATGTCTAATCTTTCTTTAGGGTACTTTTTGTTGTGAAGAGAATTCAGGGATAGCAAAAATGAGAGTTGTAAAGGCTTTAAGGAGAAAAACCACCTTCTTTAAAGAACCTCCCAGGGACTCACGATATAGCCAGAACTAACTTTTCTGCAACCTTAATTAAGGAAGGAAACTACTGTTCACTTATCTAAAAATAAAATTTAAGTTTCACTCAACAAATAATCTTTAATTTTTGAGGTAATGCTGGGAACTACAATCCCCTCCAGGTCTTGGCCCTTGCTGATCTTCCCAGTCTCAAGCCTCGCAATCCAACTCTCTGTCTTGCATTTTTTGGTCTTTGTCTTAATATTTTGGTTTGTATTTCTCACTTGAATCTTCTCGCCTTTGCTAAATTTAGACTTTTTCCCTCTGTTATTTGCCTAAGTATTAGTCATTCTATAAGATTCGGGTCAGAGGAACCTCAAGAAATCTCCCTGAACCTCCACGGTAGATGAAGTACCTCTCTTCTTTGCTTCTATACCGTGTTATATTATATAGATCTGTTTATATTTTCTTATCTTCCCCACTAGACTGTGAGCATCTCAAGGACAGGAAATCTCTATACCCCACTTGAAATATGAGAAATATTTATTGCCTTCAACTGAATGAACTTCCCTAATAGTGAAGGGAAAGGAAGGGGGGTCATAAAACTTTTCAACCCATTGTACAAAGTCAAACTTAGTCGCAATATACTTAAACACAAGAACTTAAAAATACCTGACTCAAGCTGGAGCACTGCTTTGGACAGTATTGTAAATTCCTCATGAAAAAGGCAGAAAGAACTATGAGCACTCTCACCAAGAAGAGCTCTCAAATAAAATCAGTTTGAAGCAGTTTTCATTAAGATGGATTGAATGTGGCATTGTGAGAAACACTTTATCAAATGTAGTGTTTTACTTAGTGATTAACTATATACGAGTTGATGAAGCTCCCCAAATCCTTTGTAATCCCACCACTCCAATAAACATTTAATGAGTATATAAGTTCAAAAAGCCTAGCAGAGGATTTAAACCTTCAATCTTGTTTTTATTTACTCTCGGAACTCAATTTCTCACTTCAAGTGAAGAATGCTGGTGCTTGAAGCTCATCTGTTGCCCTGGTAAAATTAATGTGCCTCCCACAGTTTAAAGTAAACATGTGATATTTAAGATGAAAGAAATTCAGTAAGAATGTCACAGTATTGGTCACACTTGCCGTAAAATATCTGAACATCAGCAAATTGTTTTCTTAAAAATGATTCACTCAGAAGTTTTAAAAAATAACGTTGAAAAAGATTTGTTTTTAACTCTCAAATGTGAAATATGAAAAAGGAGACACAAAGCTTGACAAATGAATCATGCAGCACAGCAGCTAGACGGAACACTAGTATGGTGGTACAGTATAAACCAGTACTTACCTCTGTTGGACACCTGAGTTCATATTCAGTTTCTGCTACTAACTATTTATGTGTCTTTGGGCCAGTCATTTAGCTTTTCTGAGCTTCCTCATCCCAACAATATTAATGTTGATATATGTGTATCATTTGGTTGATGACCATAATAAATGTACCTGCTTAGATTTAATTTTGAATAATTAATCTATCATGTGGACTAATTTTACTTAAATTTAGAGTAACAGTAAATAATGTATAAACTGTTGATCTTTAACTTGGAAAAGAGAAATGAGAAAAGAAAAAAATCTGTGGGCAAGGGGAGAAAGATAAGGACAGTTAGGAGTCTAAAGAGGTCAGTGGATTTTGGTAGGAATCTAATTAAAAACAAAATATTTACTTATACGAACCAATGATTTTCATCTGTTAAAACACCAAGTGCTAACTTAGAAAAAGTTCTTTTGTCTACTATATACTGTATATTTAAAAAAGTATCTTCATTTAATGTTAGAACATTTATGGGAGTCATAGCACATTTTGCAGTAGCTTTTAAAATGGGACTTAAAAGATGTCTATGCTGACTTGGGGAGCTATAAATGTAAGTTACTTCAACTGCTTAACAATCTTGCTGGAAAGCAGAGACAGATATATATCAAATACATTCTTATCAAACACTGAATTGAATAATAAATTATTTTAAAGCTATAATTAGATACTCTTTCAAATGTGTTTATGTCCAATAAGTGATTGCTTAAATATAATAACATGGCCATATAATGAGAGACTCTATAACCATTAAAAATTCTGTTAGAATATTCAGCATTTTACAAAGCATTCTTGCAAAAACAACAGTTCAACACAAATATCCATTTCTCAGGAAATATATATAGAGAGGAACAATTTAAATAATATCACAAGGAAATAATCACACAAATCTAGAATTTAGAACAATGTAAAAGTCATTTAGCATAATTTCTTCACAAAGCAAATGCAATTTAAAAAAGCGGGTGAGGTGGTGTTTGCTTAAAAGACATTTAAGAAATCTAACAGCCAAATATAATTCATGATTCTTGAGTGGATTGTGGTTCTAAAAAAAAAAACAGTTTAAAAAGATATTAGATGATATTAGGAAATTGCTATTAATTTTGTTACACATGATAACAGTACTGTGATGATGTAGGAGAATACCATTATTTTTGTAAAATGATGCAGATGCTTTTAGGGGTAAAATAATGATGTCAATAATATCCTTTAAATGCTTTAGTAAAAAATAATGAATATACAAGGGTATCTTAAATGCTTTTGTGCAGTTTTAAGTTTTAATAATTTCAAATATTTAACTACTACAAACTTAAAAAATCATTTGAAACTTTCTTTATATTTCTTTTACATATTGAATTTTCAATAATAAAATTTAAATGTATTTTCTGTTCCAGTTAATGTTTGCCATTTTTAATCAGAGAAGAAATAAAACAAAAATTTATCATAAAAATTATCCATCAACTTCCCTAAATAAGCACAAAAAATATAATTAAATTTCAAATACTGCTCTTTTATAAGTGAGTAGCAGTTAAACTTTTGAGGCTATTAAAGCTTAAAACGGCCCGGCTGGTGTGGCTCAGTGGATTGAGCGCGGGCTGGGATCGATTCCCAGTCGGGGCACATGCCTGGGTTGCGGGCCGGGTCCCCGTGAGGGCCATGTGAGAGGCAACCATACATTGTTCTTTCTCCCTCCCTTCTCCTCTCTCTGAAAATAAATAAATAAAATCTTAAAAAAAAAAAAAAAAAAAAGCTTAAAACGCCTTTAAAACTTTTAAATGCCCTGTATACAGAACAAGCAAATACGGCAAAATTTTAGTAATTATTAAATCTAGGTAAAGGGAATTTGGGTGTTTATTGCACTATTCTGTTTTACTTTTCTGTATTAAAACCATTTTAATAAAAAGTTAACCTGGCTAGTGTAGCTCAGTGGATTGAGCGCGGGCTGGGAACCAAAGGGTCCCGGTTTGATTCCCAGTCAGGGCACATGCCTGGGTTGCGGGCCAGGTCACCTGTGAGGGCCATGTGAGAGGCAACCATACATTGTTGTTTCTCTCCCTTTCTTTCTCCCTCCCTTCCCCTCTTTCTAAAAATAAATAAAAATTTTTTAAAAAAGTTAAAATATTATAAAATATAATTAAGAAAATAATCATATAATATTAAAAGGTGAAAATAAGCTGTGTTATCAACATTGTAATATCACTCAATTTGACATTAAATATGCACAAATATACTTATCAAAAATATAATAAAACTTTGGAAAAAACATACATCATAAAGTTAACCATTAATCTCTGGTTAATGGTTAGACAGTATTTTCCATAAACCTGTATTTATGGGAACTATAAACACGTATTTCTTCAAAAATAATGTCTATTTTATATAGATTTAAGAGTTAAAAATAGATGCTTAAAATGGTCTTTATAAGAGTTATTCCACTATTGTTAGGGTAAAAAACAGTTACTGTTTCTATTTCTTTCTTTTCTCTTTTTTAATCTTCACCTGAGGATATGTTTTATTGATTTTAGAGAGAGAGGAAGGGAGAGGGAGAGGGAGACGAGGAGAGGGGGAGAAGGGGAGAGGGAGACGGGGGGAGAGAGAGAGACATTGAGACATTGATGAGAGAGAGAAACATCAATTGGTTGCCTCCTTTATGTGCCCCTACCTGGGGATCCAACACACAACCTAAGTATGTGCCCTGATCAGGAATCAAGCTGGCAACCTCTTGGTGTATGGGGACAACGGTCCAACCAACTGAGCCACCTGGCCAGGGCGATGTTTATTATTTCTTAATCTACTTCATTAAACTATCAGTAATAGCTCTAAGTTTGCCTTGGAATTCAATTTTTAAAACTTGTTTATAATAAATTTTTCTTTAGGTCAGAGTTTAACATAAACTAAAAACTAGAAATTTCAGAGGCATTCTTGTATTCTATTCTCAAAATTTCGTGCTCTCTTTAATTCTAACAACTTTCCTTCTACTTCATCTACACACTATTCCTCCTCTCTCTCTTTTTTCCTTTGTTCATTAAGCAGAGTATTTGCTAAGTATAAGGATGTAAGGTACACAGTCACTGCTAAAAAGAAAATAAAATCTTGAGAAAATATTTAGAGAGAGAATGAATAATTATAAACAATATATGAAGTACAATAAGAGCAGAGGATATCATTGCAAAATACTAAAGGAATAGGTACAGTTAATATAATAGGGAGTAGTGGGAAAGTCAGGAAAAGCTAAATCTCAGAGGAAGTGTAGAGTCAACCAGGTAAAGAGCAGGATGGAAGGCATTCCTGACAGTGGGGAAACATGAGAAAAGAGTAAGGTGGGAAAATACAAACGGTACATTATTGCCAGATTCATTAAGTGTAAAGCAGGGAATGGAAAAAGCTGGAGCTGTCCAAACAGGCAGAAGTCAGAACACTGAGGTGCTGACTGCTGTGTGAACAGAGTGATTGCACGGAACCTTCTCGCTCAAAATGTGCCTTCTGAATTCTTGCTATAAACCGCAACCTACTTTATTTCAGTATCACAAAGCCCATTTTGAGTGTAAGGAAGAATCTTTTTGTTTTCTAAAGTGACTTTTGGGGGAAAAATATTGCAGTTATTAGATATATACTACTAGATGGAATAACCATTTGGGGAAAAAACCAACAGACAAATCCTTTAGCATGAACCTGTCAACCATATAACCAAAAAAAAAAAAAACAAACCAAAAAACAAACAAACAACTAGCTTGGTCCCTTCTAAGCACGTCCACTCTTTTTTAGTTCCTTAAAAAAACCAAACCCTGTTTCATGGCCTTCTGCCAATAGCCAGCAGTACCTTATCATACTACTGCCCCTCTGAAATGGTTATCGTGATGATGATTAGGTTGGCAGATGAACCAGAAACAAAATCAAGTCTTCAATTGGAAAAAAAAGGAAAACATTAACTACTGCCTTAAGTCTGGCGGTAAAACTATGGGATGCAATTTTTAATCAGAAAAGGTAAGATTACACTTACATCTCGGGCTTTCACATAGAAGGCCTCTTGAAAAGCAGCTTCTAATGAACCAATAAAAAATACAGGATGGCAGTCTCCATATCTACAGGAAAAAGTGTGTCTATTAATTAAAATGCATTTCAAATTAACTTCATAGAAACACAAGTCTAACCAATGACTTATGTAAATTTGGGGCTAATGTTACCTAGGTACAGATCAAACATTAAAACATTTCTTTAAAGGCTTAGAAGTGAGCTTCATTAGTTTCTGCAGGTCTTGGCCTGTACTGATACAATGGAACACTGGAATTTTACATGCATGTGGCAAATGTATTTAACAAGTGCCACAAAACCATGCCAATTATAAGTGGTAATTCCTCTTTACCAACTTCCATAAGATTTTCCTAGCTCCTGTGGCTTTAACTTTGCATTTTAGTTCATTTATTCTGGAAGTCCAACAGAGAGAGAAAAAATGGTATCCTGCAGTTACCAAATTATAGTACTACATTAGAAAATAGAACTAAAAAGAAATATCATTTACATGAAAATTCAGGGTTAAATATTTAAATCCTCTTTACTTAAACACCTTAGGAGACTCTCAAATTCGTATAAAACATGCTATATTAGACTACTGAAAGAAATGCTGAATGACTCCAAACCAAAAATTAAAGGAAAAATTCACTTACATTTTAAATTACCTTTTTACGTAATATTATTTTAAAGCATATTTATCCTAGGCTATACTAAAAAGTAGTATTTTATAACCTAGCCCTTTGGGAATACAATCAACATAATAAATTAATGATCCATTTATTATGCTTCAATAAAGAAAGATACAGAGATAAGATGAATACATCTCTGAAGTGACATAAATGGCTGACTACTTATCTCACATTGAATATTACATGTTTCACTATCAGGACTATATAAATTGATAAATGTATCCTTTAAATACTTTAAGAAACAATTTAAAACAATCTATAACTAAAATTGCTCTAGAAAAATCACAGTGACATTAAAATAACATCAATGTTATATAGTTAAGGTCCTAACCCTACCTTGAAGAAAACTCTGCTGTAAATTGTAATAAGGCATCTCCTTCATTTTCTGCGTTTTCTGGCACTAAAAAACAAACAAAAGAAAAAACAAAAACAAAAAAAACAAAACAAATAGACACAAAAAACAAACCACATAACATCTACTCCCACATATAAGAAATATATTTAATCAATAAAGAGGAAATAAAATTAAATTTTAGCTTCTGTGATATATATGAGGAGACATTTTAACTTGATATACATTAGAAGATTTCATCAAATCTTAAAAAAGAAAGTTAAAAAAATTCCAAGCTCATAAATTTTGGAAAATCAACTGACACAATTCTGCTAATAAGCATTTAAAATGTGCCAGGCAACAATCAGGATTTCAGTGTTTTCTTGAAATGACATCTTGTGATTAAATTATATAGAAAGAATCTCAATTTATTTAAAAAACCTATTAATTATGAAAATAGTCAATTTAATGCAAATATCTATTTCTGCCCCCAGGAGTTCCCTAATTCAGAGTAGGTGAGCCATTTGAAGACTTACTTTAATGGTGATTTTGCACATAGCAACCACTTGTGATTTTACAGTATGCATCTTGTGAGGGGGAAGTGAGGGAACCAGTACATGTAGTTTATTTTTTTTTCTTCCAAAGATGGGTACCAGTGAATGGAAAAGTAGCAATATTACTACCCTTAAAACTGATACATCCAATAAGATGCGGGGAAACTATAGTTACAGAAAGTCCAGCTATTTATCAGCCTCTAGGTTTAAGGTAAAGAAACATATTCATAGCTAACTACACATGTGAAACAAGTTACATTCCCTTGCATTTTTAATGAACTTTACTAAAGCACAGGGAATCACTGGGCTTAATAAAATCAAAACTGAAAAGGCAAGAGGCTCTAGCTCTAATGCATAATGCCTACTTGCTAAATTTTATCTCTCCAAACCTGAAAGTCAGTAAGAAGCTTCTAAGTTCTCTACTCTTCATAAGTTTCTGCAATAGGAGGGAGAATTATAATGTGGGACCCAAAGAGCTATTAATACTCACTCATTGGAGATTTTCTCAGGGCAGATGATGCCATGCCGAATACTTCTCCATCATCCACCCCAAATTCGGGAGCATCTTCAAAGTCATCTCCATCACTATCACTAACCATATGAACATCGGTGCTTTGCTATTTAAAGAAAGTCTTGATTAGTTTCATATTGACTTTAGGAAGTCACATTCCAAAATGTAAGTTACGTAATCACATTTAGCATTATAAGAGTTTTATTAAATAAGAAGCCATTTGCTAGAGCAAACCTTAGTATTTTTCAGTTTAAGGCTTACATATATTTCTAAACTTGCTGTGATTATCCCTAGACTAAAAGTTGGACACTGAGGGAAAATAAAGGATGCTTATAAATTTAATGAAGACAAGGATTTCTGTCTGCTTCATCCCTAGTCTCTGGTAACACAATTAAGTGCTCAATAAATATCTGCTAAATAAATGAGGCAATAGGTACAATTGGAGACAGCAGAGACGAAGTAAGCCATATGAGACTTTTAGAAAGCTCACACTAATTTGTCAGGTAAGGCAGGAGTAGCATTTTTCAACTTGGTACTTCCTTACTGCAATGGTTTCCAAATTTTTCAATAATGAAATATGGCACACTATCCTCAGTGTTACTGGAAGATAATATAAAATACACTACATATGAAAGCTCTTTATAAACTACAGGTTATTAAATGTAATAATAATGCCTTAAATAAACATCTATTGAGAATGTACTACATGAGGGGCACTGATAAACATGCTCTGCTTATTCTGTTTTCAGCAACATTAGTTGAGCTTTAAAGTATTACAATTAAAAGCAGCTTCAAAATATGAACTAGGCTGGTGATCTCTAGGTTAGGATAGGATTTCCTATCCTAGGGCTAAAAATACTGAGCCCTGGCCACATGGCTCAGTTAGTTGGAACATCATTCTGTGAACTGAAAGGTTGCTGGTTAGATTCCCATAGGGCACATTCCTAAGTTGTGGCACTTATGGGAGGTAACTGCTTGATGTCTCTCTCTTTCCCCCACCCCTTCTCTCCCTAAAATCGATAAATAAATAATAAAAGAAAAACATACGGAGACTTAAAATATTCAAACTGAGTTGTGAATACTAACAAATATTAATGCCTTGGATAAGAATATTGTCCCAGCAAGGTATCTGGCTACATGCCTGTCTGTACTATGTTCAATAAATAAAATCTATGGAATTATTTAATAAATAAAATTTATATCTTTTAAAATACAGAGTGCCATATACTCAAGTTATAAAAATGGGGAAAACATTTCATCCTTCAGTTGATGCAGAAGAGCCTAACTTAGAGATAAATACTGGCCAAAAAAGCATTAAGAGAAACTTAGAAACAAAGACGTATAAAACTTAGAGGGGATGTTAGAGTTCAGCCAGTTACATAATCAGATTTTAAATCCAGAAGGGATTTTAAAGATTTCTCATCAATGATTTTCAAACTTCTTTTCACAGGGTTACCTATTTCCCCCACCCCAAGCAAAACATTATATAAAATTAAAGTGCATACAATATATGAAAAGTAAGGCCACGCTTATGCTGGGAGAGGACAATGGGGAGCCTAATGTTCTTCGGGCTTGGCCTTTCCTTCCTCAGATCCCTTTGACAGCTGGGGCAACTCAGATGGCTCTCAGGACACCATGAAACAATTTTTAAAACTAATGATCTAGTGAGTTTAACAGCTCCAAGTGAGGAAGCCAAGATTTTTACTCCATTTGACTCAGGTGGCTTACCTTTCGTCCTTGGGAATAATCAAGCATCAATGCCCACCCAGAATTGTAACATTTTCTCTCTTATTTTAAAGACAGTCCTCCCAATGGTTTGAATAGAGAAGGTAATGAACATACACTTATTGGATGAATAAAAACGAATGGTCCTTGCCCTAAGTAGTCTATCTGCTACTCTGACTATATCATTATTTCTCATGGAAGCCTTGGTTCTACTTGCTATCCTAATCCTACTTCAGTGTTTTGCTTTGTAGAGCACTTCCTCCTGATTTTAGCAATTCAACAGCTTAAATATTTAAAAGACCTTTCTCATTTCAAGGCAGTGAGGGAGGCTCCTCCACGAAACAACACATTTACTAAGACCACAACTATGCCTGAATTGGCCTCTGTATTTCAGACAGGCAAATATCTGGAGCATGAATTTCCCTAGAAATTTGAGGCTCAGACTTAAACAGGTAAAGGCTCAAAACCTTAAAGCTACACTACATGTTCCTTTAGGATGCTTACCCAGGTTCACAGGAAAGTGGAAAGAAACGAAGGGTAAGTATGGCATCCTTATTAGCAAAGCTATCATGTTAGCCTTCAATTAGTCTTGCCTAGTACTCAAGTACTCACCCCTCCTTTTAAGAGGCATCAGGTTAAGAAGCAGGGTTGGAGAACACAGATGCAAAGAAAGGGATTGTTCTACATATCATCTCTTTTCTCACCCCCTTTGCTTTAGTCACCCATTTCTACCCAGCCTTTCTCTCCTAATTCAGTTTTCAATGCAATCACAGCCCATTTCCATAACAAGAGGACTTTAGTTCATACTTGGATGGTGATTTTAATTTTGAGCCTATGTAACACATTATTCATTTTGTCTTTACAAGGTATAGAGTTCCCAAATCTCTTAAGAGCCCAGAAAGTGAAATCCTACAACACCAACATCTTCAAAGGGAGGTAGCTAAAAAGCCGATTTTGTTGAAAAAAAGTATATTTCAAATATGAATTATTGAAGTATCTGCAAGAATGAGCTACTTAATTATGTATAAGGAACTCCCAATCTCTTCAGATTTTCTTATCAGCCATCTAACAGGTTAGGAAACGCTTTTTCTAAAAAATGAGATAAACAATCTTTTTTTTTTTATTAATGTTTGCTGATGAGAATAATCATCTCTTGGTTCAGTCATGGCTGCCCTAAAATTCTTAGAATACAGAGAAGCTATTTATTCAGAATTTTAAAAACAGCTAAAAGAATTTATGATTCTATTTTAGCTGTTTACTACATTCATTTATTCCTTTTATCATTTAATAGATATTTATAAACCCCTACTAAGTGCCATACTGCCTGGACCTGTGTGGAAGATATAAAGATAATTATAATACCTAGTGATAATCATTATGACAGGTAAGTTCAGAGGAGCGCCTTTAATGCACTGGAGGAATTAGGTCAAACTTCCTAGAGGAGATAATAACCAAACTGAGAAAAAAGTTTAGGACGCATACATACTTGGCACTAAGGCAAGCCTATAACTGAGGCAGATGTTCCTTTCACTAACTACTTACTATGTCAAAACACCAGGTTAAAAGTTAGGGATTCAGAGAATGGAACATAGTTCCGACCTTCAAGAAATTCCCATTCTAAAGGAAGATGTATTTAGTTGCAAATATGTCTTTTTCAGTGTGGTAAGTGATGCAACAAAAGCATAAGCAAAGTCTACTGGAAAATAAAGGAGAGGGTGAGTAGTTACTCTAGGACCAGAGAAGAAGACTGTGTAAGGCTTCACATAAAGTATTAGTATTTAACCAATACCTTAAAAAATGGTATTAACGTTGCAGAGCCTGGGTAATGGAAATTGGGGAGGGAGTTAAATTCCAGGTAGAGAAAAAACCCAAGCAAGAAATTGGATAATTTAAAACCTCAATAAAAAATCCAGAAAAGCAAACTGAATCATTAACTGTCTGCATGGAAGAGAAATGTGGACTGGCAAGAAGGGCAAAGGTTTGATGGAATTCGATTGCGGCAGTCCTAAAACTGCAAACTAAGGTATTTGGACTTTCCTCTGATGGCAATAGGGAAATCACTAAAGATTTTTAAGCAGAGGACTGTTCAACGGAATAACTGATGGCTTTGTGTGTGCACGTGTGTGTTTGGGGGTGGTGTGGCAGCATATGGCAGATTAGACCTGAGGACATGAGAAGGGAGATGTATTTAAAAGGTCCAAGTGATAGGACTTGAGAACTTATAGTTGAGCAGTACCAGTGGGAGCTGAATGAAGGGAACAGACTTAAAATATACTTCAGCAAAACTGATGAGAACTGTTGAGCAATTAGGTTTAAGGGTCAAAAGAAAAAAATGGAAGAGGTGAGTATGACGCCAAGATTTGGGTGACTGGGTAAGTAGAGAGGGCTTAGGTCTGGTGAGGGAGGATATTGAGACCAGTTCTCAGAATAAATTTGAGGAAGCTGTAGGATATCCACGTAAAAACATCTAGTAGGCAGCTGGAAAGAAAATCTTCTCTGGGTAAAGGCCTAGAAAAGATTTAGATTTGGAAGTCATCAGTATGAATAGCTGAGATTATGGAAATGAATAAGATCAATCAGTTAAAAGATAAAAGGAACAAAAGTGATAAGTTCACAGAGTATATACATATAACTATATATTATACATGTAAATATGTAAATATATATAAACATTTCAACTGGTGAAGGTAGAGAAAGAGTAAGAAATGGAGAGATAGCTGTCAGAAGATTAGAAAGTCAATTGTTAGAAGCAAGGTCCGAGAAAATTTCAATGGAGACAAGAACTGTAAACAGGATCAGTAGAATGAGAATTAAGAAAGAGATAGCTATGGTTTTATGATAAGAAAACCACCACACAGACAGCTGAATTTATAACCAAAAGACTTGGCATTTAATACCATTTTCTGTGTGACTTTGAGCACGTGTCTTTGCATCCCCACTGCAGAACGTGGCTAATACTGACCCATGAAGGTGGGTGTAAACATGAAAGAGGTGACACAGCGTGGTATCTTACAAAAACTATTATCTGACCCTAATGGTTAAATTCAACTATAGTCACATGGTAGAAAGAAGCCAACCTGTAGTGAGTTAAGTGAATAGAAAATGAAGAAATAGAGTTATCCATACAGATTACTCTAAGAAGCCTGGCTGTGAAAAAAAGGAAAGATGAAGCCAAAGCTCGAGGGGGCAAACTGGGTTTGAAGGAATATATATATATATATATATATATATATATATACATATATATATATATATATATATATATATTTAAAGATTTTACTTTTATTTTTAGAGAGAGGAGAAGGGAGGGAGACAGAGAGGGAGAGAAACAGCAATGTATGGTTGCCTCTCACATGGCCCTCACAGGGGACCTGGCCCGCAACCCAGACATGTGCCCTGACTGGGAATCGAACCGGGACCGTCTGGTTCCCAGCCCGCGCTCAATCCACTGAGCTACACCAGCCAGGGCTGAAGGAATATATATTTTTTTAATAGAATGAGAAGATTTGAGTATATTTTCAGGATGAAGAAACCAATAGAGAGGAGGAGGATAAAAATGTAAGAGAGCTTCCTTATCCCTCCCATCTTGTTGGAAAGGTTAGTGGGGGTAAAATCAAGATAATGGGCACAACATAAACTCTAATAACTCTAAAAGCAAGAAACTTCTCAATCAACAAAGAAGGGTAACAAATTTGATGCTCATACAAAAATACCCCATATGAACACACAAAAAGGAAAAAGTCATAAAAATCGCAATGTATCATCATTTGGAACAGTTTCAAAGAATAACAAGTTCCTCAGTGATGGGAGTGAACACTTTTGGGTGGGCTGACAATGAGCACTAACCTGAGTGAGGAGATGGGCTTTGGGGTAAAGACAGTTTTGTACAGAGTGAACCTGCAGTGTTCATTCAGACAGAGATGTGCAGGAGGAACTGGATTAGCTTGCCTGCCTACAGTTCAGGAACCAATAGTATGTGGCACCGTACCACAGGCAGACAAGCTAAGCATTTGTCTCATCAAGTTTTAAAAACTGAAATACAGATTTTTGGCAATCATCTGCATTCAATTTCACTTTTTTGGATTAGGTACAAGCTCCTTTATGGAAAAACTCTGTTTTGTCCAAAGCTTTATACCCAGTAGTTAGACCAATGGCAGGCACAGAGAAGGTATGCAATCAGAATTTACTGAATGAATACTAAATAAATCTTTTGTCACTTAAGCCCAAACCCACACATCATTTTTATCTCCTCCCTCTCTCTTTTCTCCCACAGATGCTATCAGGTATCAGTCCTACTGATGGGGGGAAATAATCATGTATATCTCTCTCTCTCTCTCAAATCAATAAAAACATATCCTCAGGTGAGGATGAAAAAAATTAAAAAATACAAGGCAGAGGATGGCTGGAGAGATCCTGTGGCAATCTTCATAAGAGGTATCCAAAATATATAGTCAGTTTATACATTTACAACTGTATTTTATATAGAATGTAAGTGGAAATGGTTTTACTGAACTAGCCCATGCTTTTAAATGCTTGTATCACGCTCTAGCATGAGAAACATTGGTATACACAAACTTTTCCTGTGCTATTTAGTTATGATCTCTGTTGCATACACTTTTTAGGTCCTAGTGATGACTTTTCCTAGCACATGATAGGAGCTCAATAAATACCTTTTAAACAGATAAACTATGATATTCAGATTCACTTGCCCATTCCCTTATAACAAAAGTCATAGTTGGACAGAGTGCTATTTGTAGCCATGGAAAAGGCACTGCCTTTTAATGTCATTCGGACCCACAAAGACACACAGGCACATCACATACACAAACATGTTCAACCTTATCTGGCCCACTTGTTTCTCTAGCACCCTATGTGCACTGCATTTGTTACAATACATCATTATTAGTTTACTAATCTACCACCTTTGACTCTGAGCACTGTGGTATTGGTAAATTGTTATTCACCTAGTGTCAAGCACAATGCCTGGCTCATAGAAGATGTGCCAACTCAGTGAGTTAAAAGACCTTCAGGATCAATCCTAGTAAGTGTACTCAACTATATGGTCAACAGCAAAGAAAATCCCTTTGCTAATCTGACATTTCTAAGTAAAAAATCATTTCAACCAATCGACCCGAATTTTGTCTGATGGAACATGAAACTTTTAGAACAAGAAAGACCACATTAGCAATAACCTTGCATGGACACTTTCTGCCTTAAAGAATTTACTGAGACTTTATTCACGCTACATTAACTTTATCTACTCATTGTTGTGGCAGATAAAAAAGAATAGGAAGTAGGCAGGTGGGTGGAGGATAGGCTTTCTATTCATTGAAAAGCTGGGAAAGAGGCTCACCTCCTCAGATTGCTCCCGGGTCTGTGCAGGTGAGGATCTTCTTCCCACCGTCAGTCGATGGCAGGGATAAGAGAGTCCTGCTTCAGCAAGACACATCTGCAAAAAGGAAACATCATCATTCATAAACACAATGAGGCCATATTTCACAAAAGGATTTTATTTTTGGGATCTTTTTCTTAAATTATTATTTCTGAAGCTGCATTAGAAAGATCACTTTAGTAGCTCAGATATTACATTACCAGGAAGGCTATGAAAATTTGAAATTTTTCCATGTACAGATGTTACAATAGTCAAGGCTATTTATTATTTACTCGACAACAGACAACAAGCCTAAAATAAAGCTATCATATACATCTTCTTCCCCTCAACATGTCTGTTACCGGTCTGATTAGTGGAATAACACCTCCATTTCCTAATTCCCAGAGCAGTACTCTATAAATTTTTTTTGGAGGGTACCTGAAAGAGTGTTTGCTGAAAGCATTTAAAAAATGTTTCCACCTATATAACTGTGTCATTTATGCTTTAACCAATATTAATACACAATTTCAGATTATTATAGCTTATGAATCTGTAACATATGTAAAACACCTAGCACAGTACATACCACACATTCAGTTTACTGTTTTTACTACCATTGTGATCTAAAACACTACCCAAAGAATCTGCCTAGTTTAGCCCAAACAAAGCAATATACTTTTGTTAAAGTATAGCATTCTAGTAAAGTATTGTACTTCTATTAAAGTTTATAGTGGGTCACAAATTAAATAACTATTTAGAAGTTTAAATTAAATTAAATTTGGGCAAATATGAGGAAATGTGAGTGCATGTTACTTTTGTCTACACAGAAGAATTACAACAATATTAAATAGCCAATAGAGGTGTTTTTGTTGTTCATGACATTAAACAGGTGTATTTAATGTAACAAGGATATAAAATAAAGTTTCTCATATTATTATTAGAAATAAAATAAAATAATTTCTATTATTATTATAAATTCAATAGCACTCTGAAAATATCCATTGGTAACTTTTGGGGACATGTGACTTAAACTGGTATCTGAGGAAACCCAAATATCTGTAAATTCATAGAGAGCAGCCAAAGACACAATAGTAGGTTGGTCATAACATTTCAAACATGTATTATAATCAAGCTAATTACCTAAAAACAAATATTAAAATGTCAAATAAATACCCTAGTATTTTCTATCATGTGCTGTCTTAAAGATTATACTAATAAAGAGAGGCATTGATATGAGAGAGAAACATGAATTGATGTCCTCCTAACACCCTGACCAGGGATTGAACTTGCAACCTAGGTATGTGTCTAGACTGGGATTCGAACCCACACACTTTTCATGTATGGAATGATGCTCCAACCAACTGAGCCACCTGGCCAGAGGAAATGTTGTTATTTTTCATTCAGTCTAATTAGAGGTTTTGTTTGTTTCTTTTTACATCTACAATGCTTTGGCATTGTACTTTTAAAATGCTAAAAGACCTGATTTTTTTTAAAAAAGCACAAAAGGAACTGATTCTGTCATTTCTACTGTCATATTCATCAACATAATTGTCATAATTAGTTCAATTTATTTCATTTCAGTAAAAATAAAATCAAAACTAAGTTGGATAAGAAGAATTACCTTCACAATATTTTTCATTAAAAAAAAGTCCTCCACCCCTACCATAAAATCCTCTGGTAATGAAATAATAATGATTGCAAACTTCACTGACAATCAGAAGCAGTGTAGTATAATGGAAAGAGACTTGGGCCAAGAAGCAGAAAAATCTCCGTTCAAATACTGCCTAGCCTCTTGATCTTGGGAAAGTCATTTCTCGATTCTAAGCCAGTTCCCTCATTTATGAATTAGGGTGGTAATCCCTGCCCTACTTACCTCAGTGGATTTTTCAAAGGGTTAAATGCAATAAAGTAAAAGCTGACTTTGAAACTATACTAACATAGGCAGAAGAGCTGTTATCATTCCAATAATCACTTTTAGGACCTGGAGAAAAGAAACGGTGGTTAACTTCCTACTGTACTATCTTTGCAGACAGCTCAGTCACAGGAGGAGCTGGAGGAAAGTGCTCACTGGAAGAAAGTGAGCACTCAGAGGTTCTGCAAATGGCTGGCTCCTCGTTGGGCTTGACCCTACAGTTATCAACATTAACCACAGCTACTCATCATTCCTGATGGTGAGAGGAGAGTGGTTAGCAGTTTCTCCCTGGTCTACAACAAAGTGAGCCTCTGCATCGCTATTTCTGATCCTAGTAATCACAATGCACTAGGGAAACTGATAGGTCAGGGATTTCTGAATGACTATGTGCCCAGTGTTGATTACATATAAAGCACTGTGTCAGTCCTAACAGATCATATATACCAGTTGAGGAGACAAGAGATGCACATAGGAACAGGTACAGAAAAAGGAATACAAGTGAGTAAAGATGGGGTTATATCTTTATGAGGCAGTCTCTGTAGAACTGGGGAGCCCTTGAAAAGGGCAATAGTAGCTCAGATGATTTTAAGAATTTGGGGCTAAAATAAATGTTTACTGGGTCTTATCACCTAAAATTATATAAAAATATGAAATCAGAAGGATGAGGTTTCAGACTGGCTAAATCATTCAACTGACCAATACCTATGGGCTAAATCACTTGACATTTCTGTTCTTCAGTTTTCTTACTTAGAAAATGCTGTCCTTAATGTACAAACTATGGTAACACAATTTGTTCTATCTCCCTCAGAAAGCTGGTATGAAGATCCAATGAGATAATGTAAACGAAACTAATTGGTTAAGTAATTGTAAAACATCGATACTATTATCTGGAACAACAAAAAAAAGATTAGGGCTGCAGGTTTGTTTGACTTTATAGTTGAAGAGGGTTACCCTTTAAATTTTATATGTACATACTTTATACTATACATAATTGTAATCTTTCAATCACAAGATTGCTTTAACTTAATACAAAGAAAGACTATGACTCATTTTCAAATTCTACTTTGAGGTTTTATTCAGTTTTTTTGGCCATGTTGGATGGTAATTCTTCGACTTTCCATCATCACACATGTAGAGGTTCAAAATAGGTTCACAAATTAAAAATAAAGTTAAGACAAGATTCTTTTATTTTATTATTTACTCCTATACCCTTAAATGCTGCACATTTGGGGGTATAATCTTCTGGATGCTTAGGGATGGGGGAAAGTAGAACTTTCATGCCTAAAATTTCACTGACTGATCCTACAAAGACAGACTCCTACACCACTCAACAATAAAACTCATTTTATTTATATATGACGGGTTCTTTTCGAGAGCAGTAGGAGTTTGTTTTATACACACACACACACACACACACACACACACACACGATTTTTAGAGTACTTTTACGTTTACAACGAAATAGAGGAAAATACAGACATTTCTTCCACGTCCCTTGCCCCCACATGTGCAGTCTCTCCCATTATCAACATTACTCCACAGTGCATTTTTTAAACCAAAGATGAACCTACACTGCCACATTATATTAGTCCATGGTTTACATTAGGATTCACTATTGCTATTTTACATTTTATGTGCTTGAAAAAGGTATAATGGCATTTATCCATCATTATGGTATCATACAGAGTATTTTCACTGCCTTAAAAATCCTCTGGGCTCTGCCTACTCATCTCTATCTGCCACCATCCCTGATCTTTTCACTGTCTTCCACGGTTTTGCCTTTTCTAGAATGTCATATAGTTGGAATCATACAGCAAGTAGCACTTCTTGAGAGCTCATTTCCTTTTAGTGCTGAATGATATTCCATTTTCTGGATGTACCGCAGTTTATTTATTCATTCACCTACTGAAGAACATCTTGGTTGCTTCCAGGTTATGACAATTATGAATAAAGCTTCTACAAACATCTGTATGTAGGTTTTTTTTTTTTAATGGACATGTTTTCAACTCCTTGGACAAATTCCAAGGGGTATAATTGTTACGTCATATGGTAAGAGTATCTTTAGTTTTGTAAGAAACTGCCAAACTGTCTTCAAAAGTTGCATACCATTTTGCATTTTCATCAGCAATGAATGAGAGTTCCAGTTGCTCCAAATCCTCACCATCATTTGGTGTTGTCGGTGTTTTAAAGTTTAGTCATTCTAATAAATATGTAGTGGTATCTCCTTGTTTTAACTTGCATTTCCCTGATGACACATGATTTGCAACATCTTTTCATATTGTTACTTGCTATGTACCTTCTCAGGTGTCTGTTAAGGTCTTTAACTCATTTTTTAACAGGGTTATTTGTTTTCTCATTGTTGAGTTTTAAGAGTTCTTTATATATTTTGGATAACAGTCCCTTGTCAAATGTATCTTTTGTAGACATTTTCTCCCAGTTTGTGGCTTGTTTTCTGATTCTCTTGAAAGCAAGAACTTTTAAAGTCAGAATTTCCTGAGTAGAAAATTATTTCTGTTAGCCACTATTCTCCTATTTTCTCTAATCAATAGCTTGTATCTCAAACCTCTGTTTCTTCCTCTATAAACATATTACTTTTCCTAATAGGCTTTCCATGAGGATGGCTCAAAGAATACATTTTCCATGGTATAGATATTCTGTTAGTAAATACTCTTAAAATCCATTTGAAGTTTTTTTGTTTTCTTTTTTTAAAATTATATTTTATTGATCATGCTATTACAGTTGTCCCAATTTTTCTTTTTGCCTTCTTCCACCCAGCACCCCCCACTTCCTCAGGCAATTCCCACACATGTGCATGGGTCATGTGTATAAGTTCTTTGGCTCCTCCATTTCCTGTACTGTAGTTTACATCCCCATGGCTGTTCTGTAATTACCTATTGGTACTTTTCAATCCCATCACCTCTTCACCCATTCTCCCAAACCGCCCTCCCATCCGGCAATCATCAAAATGGTCTCTGTATCCATGATTCTGTTTCTGTTCTCTTTGCTTAGTTTGTTTTTTAGATTCAATTATTTATAGGTATGTATTTATTGCTATTTTATTGTTCATAGTTTTGATCTTTTTCTTAAATAAGTCCCCTTAACATTTCATATAATAATGGTTTGGTGATGATGAACTCCTTTAGGTTTTTCTCATCTGGGAAGCTCTGTATCTGCCCCTCAATTCTAAATGATAGCTTTGCTGGGTAGAGCAATCTTGGGTGTAGGTCCCTGCTTTTCATGACCTGGAGTATTTCTTGCCAATCCCTTGTAGCCTGCAAAGTTTCTTTTGAGAGATCAGCTGACAGTCTTATGAAACTCCCCTGTAGGTAACTAACTGCTTCTCTCTTGCTGCTTTTAAAGATTGTCTTTTTATCTTTAACCTTTGGCATTTTAATTATGATGTATTTTGGAGTGGGCCTCTTTGTACCATCTTGTTGGGGACTCTCTGTGCTTCCTGTACTTGCATGTCTATTTCCTTCACCAAATTAGGGAAGTTTTCTTTCATTATTTTTTCAAATAGATTTCCAATTTCTTGCTCTCTCTTCTCCTTTCTGCACCCCTATGATGTGAATGCTAGAACGCTAGAAATTGAACAAGAGGCTGTTTATACTATCCCCTTTTCTTGGATTCTTTTTTCTTCTTAATGTTCTGATTGGTTGTTTTTTGCTTTGTTATGCTCCAAATCATTGATTCTTGGCTTCATCTGCTCTACCATTGTTTTCCCTGTAAATTGTTCTTTATTTCAGTTAGTGTATCCTTCACAGCCATCTCAGACTGCTCTGAAGCTCAGGCAGTGTGGCCCCAGGGAAAACACAAGCAGGGGCTGACCTTGGCCTGTACCACCTGGGAAACCCCAGGGTCTGCACACCCAGTGGATCACTTTAGACCACACTGGAGTATCACCACCCTGCCCCTGCATAGCTGATCATCCACAGAAGGCAGACTTTGGTGGTCAGTGGTCACAGCCAATCTTTGCAACTGACTGGCCTGGGTAGAATCCTCTCATTGACCTGGCAGCAAAAGCAACCAAGACTCAACTACAAGATTAAAGTGTACTCAGCCCACATGAAGGGCACACCTTATGGAAGGCTGTGCCACTGGACTCCACAGGACACCTACTACATTAGGCACAATGTAGTATTTGTGCCTAACTATTCTTGGTATTTCTAAAGAATAGTTTCAATGTGGTGTCTAGAGTCATACCAATATAATGTTATAATACCAAGACAGGGAGTCATAGCAGCTCAACCTAATACATACAAACGAACACAGGGAGGCAGCCAAAATGAGGAGACAAAGAAACATGGCCCAAATTCCAAGTCAAAGAACAGATCAAGAATCTAGAAAAAGAACTAAACAAAATGGAGATAAGCAATCTATCAGATGCAGTGTTTTCTTCTTATAGAAAGCATTTAGTATTTTCTTAGAAACGTATTAACTATGCCAATGATTCTCAAAGTGTGGTTTATAGACACAGGATTCTTGAGTTCCTCTTAGGGGTTCCACAAGCACAATGTTGAAATAAATAATTTTTTTAAAAAAGATTTTATTTATTTATTTTCAGAGAGAGGAGAAGGGAGGGAGAAAGAGCAATGTATGGTTGCCTCTCACATGACCCTCACTGGGGACCTGGCCCGCAACCCAGGCATGTGCCCCAACTGGGAATCGAACCGGGACCCTCTGGTTCCCAGCCCGCGCCCAATCCACTGAGCTACACCAGCCGGGCTGAAATAAATAATTTTTATAATAATACTTAAATCTATGACTTTTTCATTGTGCTTTTTACTAATGGTGAAAAAGCAATGGTGAGTAAAACTGCTGGTACCTCACTGCAAATAAAGTCAGTGACACTAAACTATGCTAAAGTCTCCAGTGCCATTTACTCACTTTAAAATGCCTATTTTATTTAAGAATGTCCCTGTTGAATAAGTAAAAAATATTACTTTTAATGAAACTTCACTCTTACATACACTTCTTTTAACGTTCTATATGACAAATGGGAACATGGATAAAGCATATTCTAAGTATAATAATTGTGTTCAGGAAAAAGCACTTACATTTGTGTTTTGTGTGGAATGAGATACTTTTTTCATGGAACATTAGTACTACTTACATGACTGGCAGACAAATATGGTTACCTGGATTTAGGCATCTGATAGGATTTTTCTCCAAGAAGAACAAAAATGTCTTACTTCAAGGAACAACTCTGACAGTATTAATTGCTAATGACAAAATTTGAGTTTTCAAGTAAAATTTAAAATTTTGGGCCCTGGCTGGTGTAGCTCAGTGGATTGAGCGCGGGCTGGGAACCAGACGGTCCTGGTTCGATTCCCAGTCAGGGCACATGCCTGGGTTGCGGGCCAGGTCCCCTGTGAGGGCCATGTGAGAGGCAACCATACATTGCTGTTTCTCTCCTTCTCTGTCTCCCTTCCTTCTCCTCTCTCTAGAAATAAATAAATAAAATCTTTAAAAAAAAATTTAAAATTTTGGAAAACTATCAGACATCACAAGCTCAACAGCTTCTGATGCTAAAAGATTTTCTAATGAGATCAGTGGTGATATTAACAGATATGATTCTTTGATATAATATAATGAAATACATTAACATTAGAAAATCTGCATAACTCAAGAGACTAATACTTTCCAAATGAATGGTGAATGCATAATGTTATAAGATTATGCAAGGATACAAATTTATTCCAAGTATGAGGCAAACCAATGGATTTTACTGTAACAAAGTACGAAAACATTATATTGGTATGGCTCTAGACACACATTGAAACTATTCTTTAGAAAACTGGCAGCAACCAGAGGGGAGGCGGAGGGGGATAAGAGTGGAAAGAAGGGGAAGGGAGTAGTCAAGGAACATGTATGAATGACCCAGGGACATGGACAACAGGGTGAGGATTGACTGTGGGAATAGAGGGTGGGCTAGGTAGGGGAGAAGAAGGGGGGAAAACTGGGACAACTGTATTAGAACAACAATAAAATATTTAATAAAAAGATAAAACAATCACTTGTTGAGTTCTGATTTAGTACTAAAGAATACTCACAATTACCCAAAATGTCTTAAAATATTCCTCCCTTTCCAACTACAAATCTGTGTGAGGTCAGATTTTCTTCCTATATTTCAACCAAAATAATATATTGGGTTGGGCAAAAAGTTTTTTTGTGTTTTTTTTTCTGTAAGATGGTCTGGTAGCACTTAATTGTCTTTAACTTCATTCTAAATGAAGTTGTTAGATTTTATTGTGACAGCTGTTGTATCAGAGTGAATTTAAAAAATCTTAATCAAACTTGGTGAATTTTTGTGTAGTCATTTTAACACTTAAAATGGAAGAAAATACATAACATTTCTGGCATATTACGCTTGGTTATTTCAAGAAAGGTAAAAACACAACTGAAATGCAAAAAAAGATTGTGCAGTGTATGGAGAAGGTGCTGTGACTGATCGCACGTTTCAAAAGTGGTTTGCAAAGTTTTGCTAGACATTTCTTGCTGGACAATGTTCTATGGTTGGGTAGACTATTTGGAGTTGATATAGATCAACTCGAGACGTTAACAGAGAACAATCAATGTTATATCATGCAGGAAATAGCTGACGTACTTAAATTATCCAAATCAATAAAGTCATTGATGAAAAGGAAAAATGTGTCTTTAATTTTACAGGAAAAAAACCCTGAAACAACATTTTTGGCCAAATCAATATTGCAACAGGTTGAATGAAGAAGATACCAGAATCTGCCCTGGCTGGTGTGGCTTAGTGGATTGAGTGTCAACCTGCGAACCAAAGGGTTGCCAGTTTGATTTCCAGTCAGGGAACATGCCTGGATTGTGGGTCAGGTCCCCAGCGTGGGGTGCGTGGGAGGCAACCATACACTGATGTTTCACTCCCTCTCTTTCTCCCTCCCTCCCTCTCCTTCTCTCTAAAAATAAATTAAAAAAAAAAAAAGATGATATCAGAATCTGGTTGTCTTCTATGAACCCAGACATTAAGGAGATTTGTAAAAGTGTAAAATGTCACTCACTCACTAGTTTTATTTTACAGAAAATTACTACTCATAGAAAAATGCTATTTATATTAATATGTAATAGATTTATTGTTATAACACTTTTTTCTCAATGATAATTTTGAATGACAAAATAGATACAATCCATATAAACAAAAGCTCTTTGGAGATCTTTGATGATTTTTTCCTTCAAATTCACAATTCCAATACAGTTGTGAATTGCTGCAGCTACACAATGTGTACAGATAAAACTGATTTTCATAAACTATGGCAATTATTTGAAACAACTAAGAAGCCCCAAAATACATTGTTCTATGAAGTTATAGAATCTTCTCAATGTTTCCCCTTATGTAATTAAGAGAGCGTGTTTTCTTTATAAACAAATTAAAATGAAGTATTAGGACAATGTACAAAAGACAACTCCTATAAACCATAATAATTAGTCATTGGCTATCTCTGACAAGTCATTAATACAGTATTAAGATTATCCTGATTCCTGTTCCTGGAATAACAGCTTTCCATATACATTAATCACTTAAGCCTATCAACTGAGGCTAACATTTTAACTCTAGGGTTCCCCTATCAATTATGGAAATAGTTTTGACCTTGTGGACCCTCAGAAATTGTCTCTGGGACTAAGTCTCCAGTCCACGTTTTGAGAACCACTAAAGTAGATCAATACAGATTTATTTTATTGTATTTTTATTTTTTTTTTAGAGAGAGGAAAAGGGAGGGAGAAAAACATTGATGTACGAGAGATACATTGATTGGTTGCCTCTCATATACCAACTGGGGACCTGGCCCATGACCCAGGCATGTGCCTTGACTAGGAATCGAACTGGCAATCTTTTGGTTCACAGGCTGGCACTCAGTCCACTGACCCACATCAGCCAGGGCTATATACAGATTTATATTTTAGTGTTTCATTTTGGGTTCCACCAAAAACCTGAGACAAGGGATTGTATTCACAAAATTCATCTTGGTAAGTAATTTCTGGGAAGGAAAGCCATTCCAGTGATGTGTCATTGAGTCGGACTGCTGTGGCAATTGGGATGCAGTTTAATTGGTGACCCTAAAGAAACCATGTAGAGCACTGACTTTCAACCTTTTTCATCTCATGGCACACAGAAGCTAATTACTAAAATTCTGCGGCACACCCAAATATACATTTTCTGCTGATCTGACAAAATTTAGGTATAATTTTGATTCTTTTATACCGAACGGCTATTGTTGCTTTGGATGTTGTCATTTTTTTAATTTGAGAATCTAAGAGAAAAGAGGTAGTAAGTGCCCCCAACTAAATAATCTGGTATGGCATATTTTAAAAATTCTTATGGCACACCAGTGTGCCTCTTGCAGCAAACTGGTTGAAAATAGCTGATTTGGAGTATATCATAGAATTGAGTGCCTGAGTCTTGGAAGTGTGAAATACTGATTCACTGACTTCCATCTTCAAGTGGTCAAGGACTGCTCCACGGAACGTTAATTCCTTGGCACTTTTGGGTTTACTGGTATACCAGAATACTCGGGGCAGAAAGGAAGACGTGCAAGGCGCAGTTGAGGTAAAGCTGTCAGGCTACACCTGGGAACAGTTGGTTGCCACAGCAACTGTTATGCAAAAGGCAAGCCAAGAGACTGTGAGACAGAAACCTAAAAGATGTTACATCATGTGGGAAAACCAAGTTACAGAATAATGCATACAGTTAGATATTATTTGTGCAAACAACAAAAGCACCAAAATAATAGTAAATATATTTTTAGGAGATTAAAAAAATGATAACCCCTAAAGGTACTTAGAAGGCCCTTCTTAATAATGCTTTCTTTAAAAATATGAGTTAGTTTTTTATATTGTAGCCAAATTTTAGGCTGTTTCCAAATACATACTTGGCGCCTGTCTTTCTTCCTTACTGCTGACGACAAAGGCTAAGACTTAGTACTGGACTAGAATTTAGGAGACTGAGTTATGGGACCTTGGGCCAGTCAAACAGAGCCTTACATAATACAAGGTCTGTCCAAAAGGTACCCAGCCATGTAATACTAAAAATAGAGACATTTATTGAAGAAGATACAAGAAACATTGTACGTAGGACAATGACATCTGAGTCCCCTTCAAACTAGGCACCTTGTAAACTCACACAGTTCTCCCAATTGCCATCAGTTGCCCTGTCGTATTTTCCTGAATCTCATTCAAAGTCTGAAATAGTCTTCCCTTTTGAAGGTGATTTTTGTTTGGGGAAAAGCCAGAATTCACACAGCACCAAATCTAGGCTGCAGAGGGACTGAGTTACCTGGGTGATTTGAGGTTTCACCAGAAAACTCTGCACGAGATGTGGTGCATGAGCGGGCACATGGTCATGATGAAGCTGCCAATCACCAGTTGCCTATAGCTGTGGCCTTCTAATGATTTGAACAGTTTCTGTGGAGCAATGTTCAAGCTTAACACAAACTTTGATGTAGATTTGTTGCTCTACTCACTCAGTCATTTTGAACGCAACAGCCACACAGTACATATGCTCACTCAATGGCGTCTACTGCCCCCACTGACTAGTACAACAAAGCATCATTGTTCACACATACACATTCCAATCCTCTCTCCATGGCTGCCAGGTTACATCAATGTTGCGCAAACTGGTCTCGTTACATTAACAATGGCTGGACTTTTTCTGGAAGACTTCATCACATACTCTTTTGTAAAATATGAGAGCAGTCCATATGAATGAGCTCTCAGATCCCTTCCAGCTCTAATAGACTGTGATCTTAATACATCACTAAGATTCAGTTCATTCACCTGCAGGATCCTTGCACTACATGTGACACAGTAACACAACTCAACAACTCTCACACTACAGCTTTACTATTTTTATCTTTGAAAAATCAGTTTGGAAAGTACAATTCCCTTATGTTTTAAAAAGAACACTTATATAAAAACTCTTTTTAAAAACCTATTTTAATCTTGTGATCATTCTGAAAAGGCACCAGCATAATTCCATCCAGGTGTGGGAATGTTACTGGGCACCAGCTTTAAACACAATCATTGTAGTAGAAAGAAGATGGATAGGCAGACAGACATACCTACACTACACACACACACACCACTAAGTGTTGCTCTACTGAGGCATAATCGATCTACAATAAACTATACTTCAAATAAACTATATTTTGAAGAATATAACTTTATACATTTCGAAGTAATTATACAAATATCCATGAAACCACTAAGTAGTTTTCAAAATATTTTGATAATTCCTATTATTGAGAGTTTAATAAGTATTGGTATTATACAAAGTGCTTTATATGAATTACACTACTTAATGCTCACAATAACTCTGCCAGATAGATTTTATTACTATTAATCCCCATTTTAAAGATGAGGATATTCAGCCTAACACGGATTAAGAAGCTTGCCTAGCCCTGACCGGTGTTGCTCAGTTTTTTGGTCATCATCCTGCAAAGCAAAAGATCACCAGTTTGATTCCCAGTCAGGACAGGTGCCTGGGTTGCAGTTTTGGTTCCTGGTTGGGGCGCATACAAGAGGCAATTGATTGGTGTTTCTCTGCCTCTCTTTCTCCCTCCCTCCCCCTCACTGCAAAAAATAAATAAAATCTTTTTAAAAAAAGCAGCAGCAGCAGCTTGCCTAAGATCACACAGATACTGAGTAGTTAGCCAAAATTCAAACTCTGGCAGTTTTAGTGTAGTCATTTAAAAAGCATTCAATCAAACGGCTATTAAGGTCCTACTATATGTTGTCCTACGGTCTAATAAACAATAATTACTTTCTTTAGATTAATTAAAACAGCCTCTCAATTTGTTAGGAACTACATATTAACTGCTACCATACATGACAATCCTGCCAATTAAAGATAATCATGATTGCATCGATCATAAAACAGCCTTAGAGAGGTAGATTAATATGTCTAAGATCAATCAGCTACTAAGTGGTGAACCAGATTAGACTCCAAAGGCCAGCAGTGTTCAACTACATCAAATGTCTGACTGATACAAAGTCTTTGATGAGTAAAAGGAGCCCTTAGGATGACTGCTAGATCACCTCTTTAAAATTTTCAGATGTTCACTGTTCAACTAGACAGATTATTAAGGTCATTTTAAAACAAACTGAGCCCTGGCTGGTGTAGCTCAGTGGATTGAGTGCGGGCTGGG
>PVJI01019116.1:0-31764 GCA_004026765.1 Micronycteris hirsuta
AGTATATGTAAAATCTGACCACTCACTGGGTCCAAGCCAGCACCATTGTGATGAGTTGCTTCCTTCATTCCACCCTTGTCTCCATGAGTCTATTCTCACACCAGTCAGAGTTCTCTCTTCAAAACCAACATCATTGAACTTCCCCTGAGTCCTGTGATCCTGAAAAAGAGTGAGGGTTTAACAAATCCACCCACCCTTTTGTGTTCAAGGATATACTTACTGCAAAGAACCTCCCTTCTTCTCTCCTTCAAATAACCTCCTGAGAACTGGCTGAGCTCAACAGAACTATTTCCTGCTCACCCACTCCTCCACAGATGGCTCCTCCTAGCCTTGTTCATCCTTTCTTAGAGGAAAATTCTTTTCTGTCTAATCATTGTATTCCCTGCCTCTTGTTACACTATCTTTTCATATGAAGCCTCTCCTACCTAAATCCAATTGTTTTAATTTGACAAAAATACATGAGACCACTTCACTCCTCTGCTTACAATTCTCCCAGGGCTCCCATTCATTCAGAGTGGAACCAAAGACAATAAAATGATCAAAAAATAAACATTTTAAAGCAGGGTATATAAAGCTTCTGACCACTCAACTGCACAAAGTGTAAAGTTATTTTATTTTTCCATTTAAGATTCTACATTAATTTTATGGATTTCTATTATCACTATTCTGTTGCAGTTTCTGGAGTTTCCAAATGCCTCTTTAGAACAGATTTAAACATTAGGGACTTAGTTAAATAATTCCTTTCTTGATTTATATATTCCTTCCTTCAGTGAAAACTTCATGATCATTTTGATGGACTTCTCAAATGTCAACACATTCCTTTAAAATCTGACAAAGATTTCTCATTTGTGAAATTTATTTCTGAAGCTTTAACTTAAAACTGTGTAGGCTGGTATTTTTTATTATGCTTCAATAAGTATTAATGATAATAAATATTATTGTGAAGAATAAAGAATATCTTGTTATGAATGGCAAAAATAAGAATCTTTTTTTTTTCAGATAATTTGCCTCAAACTCACCAATAAGAAGGAATAGGGGAAATTGTTCATGAAGACCACATGGCCTTCAAATTCTTGTTAATTATTTCCAGAGGTAACATTAATATCATCTGTGGGAATAAATGGTTTGTTACTTTATCATTAATTTATCAGGAAAATAACAATGAAAATAATCTTTAAAAATATGACCTGTATTCCTTCCATTTTAAGCCTTGCAAATTAGAAATAAAATTATTTGATAGTGATTGTCATGGCAGGTAACCTAGATTTTACACATAGGTTAATTATTTAATGTACTGGTCTTCTACCCACACATTCTCTGTGTGTGTAATTAAATTTACAAAAACTCTTGACAAACAGTAAATCTCTAGTCGTGGACAATGAGGAGGGCGGACTGATTGCTTTATTACTCAGCCTAACTTGGAGCATAAAAATGCTACGCAACATAAGAACGTTAAAGATAGGAAGAAGTAAATGGCACCTGTGGCGATTCTTAAAATTTAGTCTGTGTAAGGATCGCTTGTTAATAATGAAGATTTCTAGTGCATGTCAAAAATTCTGGAATGCTTAAGGTCTGAAATGGCTTCTAAATATCTGCATTTTTTTTAAGATTTTATTTATTTATTTTTAGAAAGAGGGGAAGGGAGGGAGAAAGAGAGGGAGAGAAACAGCAATGTGTGGTTGCCTATCACATGGCCCTCACTGGGGACCTGGCCTGCAACCCAGGCATGTGCCCCAACTGGGAATCGAACCAGGACCGCTTGGTTCCCAGCCCGCGCTCAATCCACTGAGCTACACCAGCCAGGCTAAACATCTGCATTTTTAAACCCATGTGATTTTTGTTTTCTTTATTTTGATTTAGAGAGAGAGAGAGACATTGATTTTGTTGTTCCACTTATTTATGCATTCATTGGTTGCTTCCTCTAAGCGCCCTGACCTGGAATTGAATCCACAACCCTGGCCTGTAGGGACGATGCTCTAACCAACTAAGCTACCCAGCCAAAACTAAACCCATGCTTTCTATGCAGATGATCTACCTACTGAGTATATTTTTGATATATAATGACATACCAGGTGCTGTGAAGGAAACCACTGATTTTATATACATTTAATTGTTTTTATACCTCTGGCTTTTATATGGGGAACAGTTGGCAAAATGGTACTGTTGAAATTGCAAATGGAATTTTATCTCAGCAAAGTGGTTTCACTAGTTAAAGCAAATATTGTTTAAGAGGCACCCAAGGAAATTCAGCTAGCCATATTTACTCTAACGGGTTGAATGCTGGTTCTCACAAAGATAGGTGTGTATTATAAATTCCAAAAGCTGCAAATGTGTCTTATTTTGAAAAGGATCTCTGCAAACGTAATTAATTAATTGAAAATTAAATTATCCCGGACCATCTAAGTGGGCCTTAAAAGTAATGCCAAGTGTTTGAATAGGAGACAGAAGAGAAGACAGACTCAGAGGAAGAGCAGCGTGAACAAGAGCCGTGTGAACAGCAGGCTGATTAGTTATGCAGCCACAGGCCAAGGGCAGCCTAGAGCCACTGGAAGCTGGAAGAGGCGAGAGAAGTCTCTTGTGCTTTCAGAGGGAGCATGGCCCTGCTGACAAATACCTTAATTTTGGATTTCTGGTTTCTAAAACTATGAGAGAATGATTTCTGTTGTAAGCCCCTCTGTTTGAGGTAATTTGTATTTCAGCCTTAGCTAAATAATTATATGTACTGTATGAAAATACTGTTTGGGAAAAAGCATATTACCACTTTCCTACCCATAGCTATTACATTATTCCTTCACTCACTTGCTTGTACATAATATTTTACGCAACTAAAATAGGTATTTCACAAGCTGATTTGACTGATCCTCTCATTCCAAACATGAAAAAGAAAAACAGATAATGAAAATATAGGAAATAGGAAAGCATCAAAAATCATGAGGGGCATAATCTAATGCCTAAACCTAAATAAATGGGGCCCATTTTATTTTTTTAAAGAAAAATTATGGGATAACTCCCAGCTTCAACTCACGCAAAGTTCAAATTATTCAGTAGCATCTGCAGTACTTCTCACCAATTCTCTTTTAACCTAGAGAGAAACATACAGTGGGTATCTTTAAGTTCTCCATTTAATGAAGAATAGTAGAGATTCCTACAGGGAAAAACAGATAAAATGGGAGAAAGAAACAATTCTACCTGTCTGAGTGGAACAGTAGTACACTTTCCAAGACTGAAGGCCACTTTCAAGATTTTTTTCTTAAACCCAGCACCTCCCATATTAGCATACAATACAATTAGCATACAATACCCAAGAGAAGTAACCTTGAGCCCACTGCATTTGACAATGGAAGAGGCTTCAGTCATCCAGTCAAGACGTGTTCAGGCAGCTGATATTCTCCTGTCACAAATTCAGGAAAAGGTATTCAGAGAGAAAGCAAAAAAATCATAAATTCAAAAGAGTCAAGAAGAATTCACCTGAATCTGTGATTTTAAACAAGTCTGCATGTCCTTAATGGATTCATGGGCACTGAGAGTTTTAAGGTCTGATTCTCAGATTCCTGAGGCACTCATTCATAAAGTGATTCTGCCTTACAATAGCCTGTAGTCCAGGCATCAAGCTGTGTTTTTTGTTTTTTTTTTCTCTACCTCTCCTTGCCTCTTCTACCCCACACCACCACCAACACAACAACATTAAAAAGTACGTCACCATACATTATCTCAAGACAGAAAGCACTCCAGGATGTTAAAATGGAAATTGTAATTACGGATGCCAGTGAGGGACTCTGTTAAACAAAAATCCATAAACTCAAGATCTAGCCAAAATTTTTGAGAAAAATTATAGCAAATGCATCAGATAAAAATAACAAAAATTACTTTATTGGGTTAATAAAAGGCGGCTTTAATTGAAAGAATAGCAGATAAAATTAAAAACTATTTTTAAATTATTTAATGAGGATCATTAAACTCTTTAAAATCCAGCTCCCTAAAATGAAGAAAAAGACTGAATCTAGGACTGGAGAACATATGTTTTTGCAAGAGAAGTGGTTTCCAATTCTTCGCTTTAAAAAAATTGAGAGTAGGAGACTTCTGGTTCCATGAAGATGAAGTAGCTTTATTCTGTCCAGGCCCTCCTACTTCAAAAAATAATAATAACAATTAATAAAAAAATGGTAATAACACATCAAATAAGCATAGGTAGACTCAGGAAGTTGGAAAGAAAACAGGCCGCTTAAGGTCCCCAGGACCTGAGGATGGACACTGGGGAGTCCCCTGGGTTTTCTCATTGCCTCCCATGTGTGCCAGGCAGGGCACTGTAGCAGACTCCAGCCGAGAGCCACCAACA
This sequence comes from Micronycteris hirsuta, assembly GCA_004026765.1. NCBI lineage: Eukaryota > Metazoa > Chordata > Mammalia > Chiroptera > Phyllostomidae > Micronycteris > Micronycteris hirsuta. Next base: position 4,337 of record PVJI01019116.1, read on the forward strand.
GGCACAGACCAAAAAAGCTCCAAGGAAAGCCTCTTTTACTACCTTGCCAGAGAAACAAGGAAAGGATGGTCTTACGAGAAGTAATTTTAGCAATACTGCCTTCCCCAATTAATGGGAAAAAAATTGCCACCACACTTATGTTTTCAGCAGGGCAATGCAGGGAGTTGATTTTGTACCCCCACCTCACACTCCTTCCCTACCGCTTCCACCAGTTGGGAAAGCTGAGCAAGGAGTTGATCATCCAACCTCTACCAGTAGAAAGCAGGCAGTGCTTGGAGTTTTATCCGTGGGGTGCATCAACAGAAGAAACTAAAGTTGATAGGGTGGTGCAAGGTGGGCTGCTAATCACCAATATGCTTCGCCCCCTCCCAGGTGTCAGCAGGGTCCGGTAGGACGCTGAGCCTCTAACCCTACCTGGTATTAATGGTATTAACAAGACTGAACCAGGTGCTGAAAGTTAGGGTTAATATGTACTCTGCGTTCTGCAGCTGGACCTCCACCTCCACCTGGCATCTACCAGGCAGAGGAGGTAGTGGGAGGTGGGATTGCTTGGCACTGTGCTTCTCCCCAATCCCTTACCTGGTGTCCTCAGATCCCGGAGATGAACTAAACTTCCTACTCACCCTGCAGCAACAAAGCAGTGTTTCCTCTTTACCTACCTTCGCTGTTACATCAGGGCGCAGCAAGAACCCCATCTTACATCCCACCCTGAGTCTCCATCCCAGGAAGCCATGAATGGTGCAAGTCAGCTCCCCACCTGCTCTGGGAAAGAGAGAGGAGTTGAACTTTGAAGACATCCTTCTGCTAAAAGGCAGCATGAGTCAGCGAACTGAATTTACACACCCACCCAGCTCTCAGGCTACAATCTAAAGGAAACAATGCGCTAAAAAAAAAAGATTGAATAGAATCCAGCCTGATAATATAATGTCCAAGATGGGCACGAAGCAAGAACCAAGATAATCACAACATGAATGAGAAAAAAACAGTGAACAGAGGCCAGCTCTAAGATGAATCATAGGTTGGAATTATCTGACAAAGACTATAAAGCAATCATCGTAAAAAGGCTTCAGCAAGCAATTAAGAATTCTCTGGAAGCAAAGAAATTGAAGAAAAATCTAATCTAGCTGTTAGCTGATATATTATTAAAAGTAATTTTTCATAATAGATCATTATGATTTTTGGCACATAGATTATTATATGATTTTTAGATACAGTTCAAATAATTAACACTTCTATAATAAAATTTCTTCTATGCCCATCTATTTGTTTATGTGAACAAATTTTCTCAGGGCTTACACACTTAAAGGGGAAAAGCAAGAATAGAACTGATGCTAAACTATGTCATTTGTGCACTGAAAAATGTTCATTCTCAAATAATTACACTAATTAGGAGAAAGGAAAGCCTTTTTACATCTTATGAGAAGGTTCAGTTCTAGAAATATTCATTGCTTATGTTAAGTATTCAGACTTTGTAATATATTATATTGTTTTGATCATTTGTATACTAATAGATATTGTACTGAAAATTCAATCCAGAATAACTTTTAGCACATAGGCAAAGAGATCATTTCATTGCATAAGCATATTTTTATTAAAAATTACAATAGAGTAGAAAACAGTTTCCAAGAATAAAATATAATAATTTAAGACAGTGTTATATGGAAGAATTAGAATGCATAAAAGAATTTAAGAGAAAATGATGTACAATTTCTGATTGATAATGAGATTTTTTTCTTAAATGCATAATGTTGGGTATCAAATCAGTACATCTTTAGTTTCCACTGGACTCATTTAAAAGCTTGTTGAGGGGGTGGGTAATGGAGGGTGGGGCAGAGGACAGCAACGTGGGAAAAATTGGGACCACTGTAACTGAACAACAATAAAAAATGCTATGCTAAGTAAAATAAACAATATAAAATTCAAAAAGTAAAAAAATCAAAATGACATGTTTACTCAAGTGCAATGTTTGAGATGAGATTTAACATGCCATTTTACTAAGAGCTATTTTTCTTTGTCTTTGAGGAATAAAACACAAAAACTAAAAAAATAAATTAATACCTGGCTGGTGTAGCTCAGTGGATTCAGCGCAGGCTGGGAACCAGAGGGTTCCAGTTCGATTCCTCAGGGCACATGCCTGGGTTGCGGGCCAGGTCCCCAGTGAGGGCCATGTGAGAGGCAACCATACATTGCTCTTTCTCCCTCTCTTCTCCTCTATCTGAAAATAAATAAATAAAATCTTTTTTAATTAATTAATTAATTAAAATATAAAAATGTGCTGAAATAATTTTATTCAAGCTTTATATTATAAATAACATTATTTTCAGTTATTTAAACAACTTATGGAATACTTTAGAAATCAAGTTAAAAAATATGAGGGATTGAATAACTTTTCAAAAATTTAGGAGAATGTGGGAATGAGTTCCATGAGCCCTGGCCTTTACTTCGTAAGTAAACAGTAAAGGCTTCAATAATGCTGTCCATGGAAATGGGCATATTGTGTATAAACTTACTTCACGAAAGGAGCAAAGGAAGAAGTGCAGAAACAGAGGAAGGGAGGAAGGGAGGAAGGAAGGAAAATAAATGCAAGCCTTTTATATACTGCTAATGGTGCCAAGCACTATTTTAGGGTATCACATAATCATCAAAACAGCTTATTATATAGACACCATTATAACCTTTATTTAAAAAATTAGAAAACTTTGGTACAGAGTTAATCGGTGTGATTAAGTAGTGGAGCTGGTTTCCACCTTGGGCTATATGACTCTAACACCTGTGCGCTGTTATATGCACGGGGGATTCAGACCAAATAAAACAGTAGAGAATATGTACTAGTTGGGAATACATAATAAATAAATGAATGGAACATATGAGTTTTAGGTAACGATATGTGTTTAAAAAGAAAGCAGGATAATATGCTAGAGAATGAGTTACTAGACGAAGGAGTTATTTTTTATTATGGATCAGAAAAAGACTTTTTGATTTTTAAACCTGAAGAACATGAGAGCACAAACCTTGTGAAGATCTGCAGAGAAAACAGTAATTTTAGATGTTTGTAATCCCTTCAATAAATAACTTTAAAACACAATGCAGGAAAACGAAATCATATCACAGGTATTTGTTTCATTTTGGGCTTCTACCCCCAGAATGTCTTCAAAGTTCCACATGGCCAAGCGTATTTGTCCTTGTGAGTAATTTTAGAATTATTTTTGTGAGAGTAGCCAATCAACATTTTTTTCTGTGGTTTGGGGGACTTTGAAATCATCATTCTTTAGATGTTACTTGTTTTCATTTAATCATATGCTTTTCTTTCATTTTTTTTTTATTTTGGAATGTGCCCTCTCAAAATATATCCTAGGGAAACTTGTAGGATCTTAACCTTATAACATGAGATAACATTCTGTTGTTATACTGATTCTCATGAGATTCTGTATTTCATTCAGAGTACTCTGTTGTTGAAGAATGTTGCTTTTTCCTTTTTCGTGTGTGAGTTCTGAAGTCATCAAAGTCACAGTCTATTTACGGTTTTAGATTTCGACTTGAAAGAATGCTCTGAGAATGAGGAAACTGTGCTGTTCAGCTCTTTAGTTAGTAAAGGCATGCAGTTCTTGGTCAAGTTTGTAAAGGCGTGTTATCAGAGATGCTAGATTATCTCCAGGCTTGAATTTGCTTGATTATAAAGTCTTGCCTAAAAATATCTTAATTATTGCTTCCTCAAGACACTTTTGGATTTCATTCAAGTCCATGCTGATAAACAACTACCAGGAAGGATAACTGCTGGGAGGAGGCACAGCAGGTACCTGCACTGAAAGCTAGACAGGAATGTCTGAGAGTAAAATAGCCTAGGAATGTGGACGATTGGAATACATGTCCAAGTGTATCACTGTTAAAATGTATCCAAAGTTTGTGTTGAGGACAAAGTTATGAGGAAAAGAACAAATCCACAGAGCAAGTTGCTTGTAACACAGTTTTGCCTGCTAAATTCTCTACATTGTGTAACCTATTATATTTCATTTGGATGAAAACTATTATTTAGTATTGTGATATTGTATATGTTTTTTAATGTTTCAGTCCATTTTCCAACTCTAGCTTCTGAAATCAAACTGTTTTTCATTTCTGTATTATCTTTAGTGCTATAAAAAGAGATGTCACTTCTTCCTTTAAGGCTGTTTTGTTACACACACACACACACACACACACCACATATGTTTATGTATAGGGACTGGAATTGTGTTTTTGAAGAAAAGCATTCAAGTATAATAATAACATTATACCATCTGTGTTTTCACCATTTAAAGTGTTGTATAGTTGTTGAAACTATTTAATGTCATTTAATAAAGTGACCAAAATGTGTTACACTCTTTAAAAAATCAAGAGATAGAAATATCCAGATCTCCGTTTTGAAAAATGGGAAAGCTAGACACAATATTCTTACATAACTGGCTAAAATCACACCCCGTTAAGTACACCAATTACTATTTCAGACCCTCATCTTCTCATGCAATCTAATGCTTTTTATAGAATGATCCATCTGCCTCCTTACAAGTATTTCAACATAACTATGGAAGTACAATCATGAACATTTGCTTCAACATAGATATGACATAATACAAATGTTCTGTACTGACACCTGAATTTATTTCATAATTTTCACACACTAGACACTACTGTTAAAGAATTTAAAAAAAGGATCAGGTTCTATCTTCTTAGGGATTTGATGACAATTGTTTGAAAAAGTGTGTTAGAATATTATGAAAAGTGGAATCGTGGGTATTTGTGATAGTCTGAGTAAATACATCTCTCCAAAGATGCCAACATCCTGATCCTATGACTATGTTCATTTACAGAAGTCCCCCCTTATCTGCAGGGAATATATTCCAAGACCTCCAGTATGTGCCTGAAACCATGGATAGTAGAGGACTCTTTATACACGGTGGGGCAAAAGTAGGTTTGCAGTTGTTAATATGGAAAATAATACAATAATTGATAAATAATAATGCAAAAATAAACTGTTTTGTGTACTCACAATTGCAAACCTATTTTTTCCACACACTGCATACTGTTTTTTTCCATACATACATACATATAATAAAGTTTAATTTATAAATTAGGCATACTAAGAGATTACCAACAATAACTAATAATAAATAAAACAATTACAATATACATCATAGAAGTTACATGAATATAGTCTCTCTCTCTCTGATAACTGACCTGATAACCCAGGCAGCTGCTAAGTGACTAATGGGCAGGCACCATGCATGGCATGGATATGCTGACCAAAGGGATGAGTCACCTCCTGGGTGGAATGGATCAGGACAATGCAGGATTTCATCCCACTACTCAGAATGATGCACAATTTAAAACTTATCAACTGTTTATTTCTGGAATTTTCCATGATATTTTTGGACCGTGGTTGACAATGGGTAACTAAAACAGAAGAAAGTGAAACTACAGATAAAGGGGGACTGCTGTATATGGCCGAAGGAACTTTGTGGATGTGAATAAATTAAAATTTTGAGATGGAGAGTATACCGGATTATCTAGGTGGACCCAATGAAATAATCAAAAGTGTCCTTATGGTACCAGGGCAGAAGAAAAGGGTATATAATGATGGAAGCAGCGATTAGAGTGATGTGCTTTAATAATGAAGCAAGAAGTCACACAACAAGAAATATGGGTAGCCACTAGAAACTGAACAAAGCAAGAAACAGATTCTTTTATCAGAGGCCCCAGAAGGTAGCAGCCATGATGACCCCTCAACTTTAGCTTCATAAAATTGATTGCAGACCTCTGACCTCCACAACTGTAAGAGAATACATTTGCGTGGCTTTAAACTACTAAACTGGTGGGCACTTGTTCCAGCAAGAATACAAAACTAATGCAATTTATTACAGCAATTTCAAAAGCAAAATACCATTTGTCAGTGGTGAAGGAGTACATGGATTCATTGAAGAAGATCCTAAGAATACAAATTTGAGGAGACAAAGAATTCTGACAAGCATGGGAGCTACAACCTATGCATTAGTCTTCTGATTACTTGAACCTAACAAAGGTGATAGTAAAGAAATAAAAAAAGATTAAAATAACACACCAGAACAAAATGAGCAAGGGAGCAGATGAAGGATCAGAAATATGAATAATGTGGAAAATGAAAAGTCAAAAATGAGTGATAACCAATTTAGCAACCTGAGAAAATTCAAACGCAAGTTAGGGATTTCCATTCCCAGCCATTAATTAATCATAGTGTCCGGAAATAACATCTCTTTTAAAAGAACAAGCACAGCTAGCAGATGACAGGAAAGAGCTATCTTCAGATTTTACACAATAGGAAGCACAGGGTGAAAGAACTGCTGTTCTGGAGAGGATGCTGCTTTTAGGTCACGACACGTTATTAACATTATAAAGTACCCTTGCAATTCCCTATTGCAATAGTTTTCCATATATTGTGTTCTCCATTACATCTTAGAAATTTTGAGGTCTTTCTCATTGTTCCTCTTTGTACATATAAGACTATGTCTATCATAAAGTAGGTAGTCAATGCATATTTTTACAGTTTTTGTGAGATAAAAGATATATAACATAAAATGTATCACCTAAACCATTTTTAATTGTACAGTCCAGTGCCGTTAAATACATTTATAATAGTATACAACCACCCTTGCCATCTATCTCCAGAAGTTTTTATGTCTTGTGAAGATAAAATTCTATAGCCATTAGCAACCACCATTCTAATATCTACCTCAGATACTAGATTTGGACTACTCTAGGTCCTCACCTAAGTGGAATCATATAGTATTCGTCTTTTTGTGACTGGATTATTTCACTTAGCATAATAGGTTCATTTATGTTCTACCAAATATAGAAATTTCTTTTTTAGGCTGAATAATATTAAGTTGTATGTCTACATCACATTTTGCCTAAAAAAATCATTTGTCATGGAGGCTTGGCTTGCTTCCCTGTTCTATCTACTGTCAGTAATGCTGCTGTGAATGGCTATGCTCACAGCTCTGCCAGACCCTGTTTTTCAGTTCTCTCGGTTGTATACCCAGAAGTAGAATTGCTGAATAATATGGTCATCTTACTTTTAATTCTCAAGTAACTGCCATAGTGTTCTCCACAGTGACTATTATTTAACATCCCCACCAACGATGTACAAGGCTTTCAATTATTCCACATCTTAGGCACTTCATATTTTCTGATTTTTTGTTAGTAATCCTAGTGAGTGTGAGGTGGTACCCAGTTGTAGTTTTGATTTGCATTTTCCTAATGATTAGTGCTATTGAGCATCTTTTTGCCACCTTTACATTTGCTTTGGAGAAATGTCTGTTCAATTTTTTAAGTCAGCTAGAATCAAGGCGAGAAACATCTGGGTATCTGCTTATCTTAAAAACTCCTAAGTTGGTTTTTTTTTTGTTTTTTTTTTTTAGTAAAACTAACAGTTTTACAGTATGGCTATGAGTAATCAAACTGAATGTGTTTGCTTTTCTACTGAGGGAATTATAGTCTTTTCACTTACATTATTTATTTTACTAGCTAGCTCTGTGTATGGAATATAAATGGTTTCAATATTCTATTGATTCGTTTTGTTTTTGATTCTTAGGAATTCTTGGCATAGTCTAGATTTAGTCCTTTGTTTTCTTTCTCTTTTTAAAAAATATTATCTTTGTTTTCGTTTTCTTCAGCTATGCTATCTCTACCTAAAGTTTATTTTTTTATTCTAGTAAAACTTTAGGCTTCTTTAAATAGTCTCTCCCCAGTTTTGGAATCAACTTTTATGTCTCAAATATTTTCTTTGCCTTTTCGTTTCTCTCCTTTCTTGTTGAAACTCTGTTTTAAACTTGTATTAGTGAATTTCTTTTTTCATGAATGATGGCAGACAAGGTTGCATCTACTGTACTTTTTTGCTTCTACTGGATCTCACTAATGGTATTTTTAACTGAGTGGTTGTGTTGGTCACTGCCATTAAACCTTATTTATAGGAATTCTCTGTGCCTCAGGTAAAGGATCTTCATCCAGAAAAGATTTGTGTTTGACTCTTTAATGCAACTGTGTACAAAATCGATTAACAACCTCATACCAAGAATGGCTTTAACTACCTACCTTACCCACACTATGGTTCTCTGCTAGAGAGCTGGCAGCTGAGCTGTGGCAGCAACTTCTCAGGGACTTTGATTTTGCCTTTACTGTTATAGTCCTAATCAATTACATGACAAAGAAAACGATGACACAAAATAAAACAATCAAAGAGCAGACTCAACAAAAAGCTCTTCCCATGCACTGTTGTGGTCCAGGTACACGGTGGCTGGTGTACATCGGGTTCACTCCTACCTTGCTCGATTGTGTAGCCCTTTGGCATCCTAGCTTTATGTGGCGAAGATGTCTGCTAACCTTCCCTCCTGTGTGAGCATTGGGCCTTGATTTCTTACTTCTCACTCGATGAAACACACACAAACTTCCTCTTACCAGGAAACTCTCTCAGGGCAAATGTAATGTAGATGTCTGATATTTCATCTACTTTAATTAATAAATTTGGACCTACCCCAGCACTGGGTTTGGAAGTTCACTCTAATGTCTTCAACATGATTAAAATGACATTTAAAGAACATATGTTTTCTCAGTATTTTTAATTGTTTTCAGGGCAAAATTGGACTAATTAACTTAGCCTACCATTATTGAAAATGTAATTCCATCATTTGTTTTTATAATGTTTTGGGCCACACTAAGAACATTTAACAGATCTTTGTGAAAGAAATTATAATTCCAGTAGACTAATGAAATAAATGCATATAATTTTTGCTCTTTCCCAACTCTTGTCATTTTCGATGTGTTCATAAAACAGTATGTATTGCTTTTCTTTATATCAGCAAATACTACATACCCAAAGAAATACTAGAACTGTCACCTGCTGTCTGCTTTTTATTGAATTTCTAACTTGAGCAGAGCCCTTTGTTGAGGTCTGATTTTTCTCTCATGACTCTACGCATCACCCACCTCCTTAGCAAGCCACTGGTAATGTTGGATATGAAAAAGATTCTTCCTTCTAAAAAGTGCTCTAGATACGATGTCACCTAGGAACACACAGTCTGTGGCTATTAGTGGTAGCAGGACAATATAGGCTGACTAGGCTTACAGTGTGAAATGAAGAATATTTTCCAGTGTCAAGGCTAAATATTTTTTTCAAACTTACAACTGGTCATTACCTATGACATACCTTCACCATTTCTCCTATATTCGAATGCAAGTCTTTCTTCCTTATCACCATTTCATTGATTGGACTTCATATACTAATATTGACATCATAACAGCATTGCCATTATCATTACAACACATACTAAGAGATACTTAAGGGCATTAGGTGGTTCAGTGGTTATTTTAATTTTTCATCTGAAAGTTTTAAAAAAATACCTAGAAAAATCTTGTTTATACTGGAGTTCAGTGCAACACGTCCTCAAATATAATTAATCTATCTATCTATATATATATATATATATATGTATATATATATATTTATAGTAATAAGCTGAAGTTCTCAATTTATATACATTCTGGCAACATCTACAGATATTCTTAAAGCATCATTAGACATAATGCTAGTATCTTTATGTTTACTGAATGGAATACATGTTCTGCAGAGTCTTCTGCAGTCACTTTAATCTATTGGTATATTACCTATTACAGAAAACAATCTCATTGATCTCTTTGGTGTTGACATCCTTTTGCTTGAGAAAGAAATTACTCTATAATTGAACCAGGGGTATATTAGTCGTCTCTCTCTATTGCATTCCACTTCTGATGAGATAATATTTTCTTTATTACTTTTCCTATTAACAATGATCTTTTTAAAAATAAATACAAACCAATACCTTCTTTGTTCTATCTTTTGATGTCTCTATGACAGTGAAATTACTTAAGAGAACAACCAACCATTTAGCAATGTTTCAAAGTAACACTGTGCTCTCCAGAAAGCTCCCCTTGATTAAGGCATAACAGTATTTCTTCCCCATAATGGCTGGTGGCTATAAAACAGAGACGCTGTATCTGGAGAACAGCAATATAAAATAATTGGCCCTGGGCCAGCCTAGGCTGCTTCATGCCATCCACCTCTTCACATTTGGATCCAAATTAAAATCTAATTTAGAGGGAGCTTAAATTTTTAAAAAAAGAACACTTAATTCCTTCAATTTGCAGAACTATTCTACCTGTCAGATTTGGAATGCAAGTGGTCTCTCCCAGGAGGAAACTTCTCACTTGTAGTAATTAGGCGTGGGGATCCTGGGACGACGCCTGTGTTTTGATAGCTGCTTGTGTTTAACTCTCCAATCTTACGAACCCTTGGGTAAACGCAATTGAAGTGTCAGCTTCAATACTTGCCTGACAGGAAAGCAGAGACGAGGTTACATATTTCATAATTAAATAACACAACTACTTTAATTTTTATTAGACAATCATGAAAGGTTGCCTTATGTAAAATCCAAGAGCATAAATTCCTTTGTTGATCTCCTATTCTAATAAGCTCCTGAAGAAAATCTGAAGAGGTCCTCATTGCAATTAGTTAAAAGCCAGGAGAGTTCATGTATTCAACAATATCAAAGGGACGACTGAAATTAGCAAACAAGAAGAACAGTTAGTGTTATGCCAAGCTCCTCTCTTTGGTATTATTTTTGACCTGGGCTGTGATATTGTTGTTGACTTGTGCCAGGTGACATGTTAGAGTAGAAGCTCTTCAGTGGTAGACAGAAATCCTGAGTCCCAAGCCTCACCACTCACTACCTGTGAGACCTTGGCCAAAGCATTGACCTCACTTAGCTCCATTATTATGTCATCTACAAAAGCATTTATCATATTCAGTGATGAATATAAAAGTTCTTGTTCCTTTAAATGTGCTATTTACCGTAATCTGGTTTTATCCCAACTGAATAAACAATGAAAACCTGTTCTCATGATTACTCAATCTTCATTCTAAAGCATTTTCTTTGTTCTTTCTTTCTATGTTCCTCTCTCTTTTTTTTATTTTTGTATTTTTTTGCTTATTCTGATGAATGTGCAAGCAAAATTTGAGAGTTGTCAGAAAGAAATAAGAAAGTGACCCTCTGTGAAATATGGTTTAAATATTCACACTTTCAGTGAATATTATTATTCCAGAAATAATTTATTCTTTAATACAAAATATTACAGAAAGAAAGTATGTTTGGTGATGTTTAAACTCAAGTTGGTTATTTTTTTTAATTAATTTTTTTAAAATAAAGTGAGTGTAGATTACTTTAACATACAGAATTTATAAACATGGAGACAAACACACATGAACAGTTTAGGGGTAGAAGGTAAAGTTTTGAATTTGATGGACAGGGACATTTGTATATGAGGCATAAGGGTTTCACACTTTAAAAATATAAAACATTCATGTCAGAGTAGAAATGAGCTTTTCAAACTTTTAAGTACAGAGGATTCTTCATGTGTCAATTCTGATAGATTTTGTTTCTAACATCTTCATATACTAACTGATTATCTGAAGGAAGAGGAAAAGTGATTCATGATGTTCATTCAGAGCTCTTTAATTTATAAATTATTTTATATCATTAACTTAGAAGTCAATTGCTGTATTAAAAATATAGACAACCTGAAAAAACAATGACAGCATTGAATAACCTATAAATGTAGGGCAGGAATTAAGGGATATCTGATTTTTTTTTTGTAGCATTAAATATTTTGTGTCTCCAAAGAAGATATAAAATAGCTAATAAGCAGATGCTCAACATCACTAATAAGTCAGGAAATACAAATGAAAACTATAATGAGACACCACTTCACACTCATTAAGATCTACTATAAAAAGTTATAAAATAACTGTTGATGAGGCTGTAGAGTAACAAAACACTTGAACACTGTTGGTGGGAACATAAAGTAACAGTCACTGGGGAGAACAGCATGGCAGTTCCCCCCAAAATTAAATTGTCGTATGATCCAGCAATTCCTCCTCTGAAGATAGAGCTGAAAAATGAAAGCAGGTTGTGGAAGAGATATTTATACACCCATGTCCATAATAGCATTATTTACAGCGGGTGAAACATGGAAGCAACATAAGCGTCCATAGAGGATGATTGGAGAGGGAAAATGTGGTATATACATACAATTGAATAGTGTTTAGCCTTACAAAGGAAAAAAGTTTGTTTTTTCCATAACATGGCTCTAGTAGCACTTAATGGCTTTAACTTCATCCAAAAAGGTTTTGTTAGATTGTATTGTGACAGCTGTCATATGAGCATGCATTTAAAAAAATACTTAAAATTGGTGAAATGTTGTGTAGCCATTTCAATACTGAAGATAAAAGAAAATAGGCAATAAGTTTGGCATATGATGCTTTATTATTTCAAGAGAGGTAAAAATGCAACTGAAATATACACCAAAAAAGATTTGTGCAGTGTATGGAGAAGGCGCCGTGATGGATCGTACATGTCAAAAGTGATTTGTGAAGTTTCATGTTACAGATTTCTTGCTGGACAAGGCTCCATGGTCTGGTAGAACAGTTGAAGTTGACAGTGATCAAATCGAGACATTAATTGAGAACAATCACATGGGAGATGGCCGACATACTCAAAATATCAAAATCATTTGCACTAGCTTGGTTATGTTTTAAACTTTGATGTTTGGGTTCCACATAAGTTGAATGAAAAAACCTTCTGGACCGTATTTCTGCATGCAATTCTCTACTTAAACGTAATGAAAACCATCCGTTTTTAAAACAAATTGTGTCTGGCAATGAAAATTGGATACTTTACAATAATGTTGAATGAAAGAGATCATGGGCCAAGTGAAATGAACAACCACCAACCTCACCAAAGGCCCGTTTTCATCCAAAGAAGGTGATGTTGTGTATGTGGTGGAATTGGAAAGGTGTCCTCTATTGTGAGCTCCTTCTGGAAAACCAAATGATTAATTCCAACAAGTACTGCTCCCAATTAGACCAATTAAAAGCAGCATGTGACAAAAAGCATCTGGAATTAATCAATAGAAAACGCATAATCTTTCATCAGGATAATGCAAGACTGCATCTGCATCATTCTTTGATCGTATTTGGCTTGCAGTTTTGGGAAATTTTAAAAAGAGGAAACTTAAAGTTTCAGATTTCATAATGCAAGATTTTTTTTGCAAATTTTTGAAGAAATGCAAATATCTGACTTAAAATGTACACCTTCAAATGCAAAGATTTGTCATAAGAATTACCCAAGTCTCTCTAAGTATGTGACAAATATATATATATATATAAAATGTGTGTGTGTGTTTCTTAACATAAATTCTTATGACTAAACATTCCATGTTTTTGTGAATATGTCATATTTTATTTTAGTAAATTATTTTGTAAATCTGATAACTTCTGTTTAAAACTATATTAAATATAAAGAATAAGTACATAAATTAAATGACATTGTCACTTAAAGTCTTCATGTTCTGGTTTATTGGCTACAAAAATCAGGAATAAAGTCAATATGTAGCTTAATTATGGAAGAAATTTCAATGAAATAACACTATATGAGCTTCAATAAAGTCACTTGACTAATGTGACTTTAAAATCTGAATAGCAATAAGTGCTGTATTTAATAAAATGTTCTCTACTTCTTGACTATTATAAATAATGCTGTAGTGAACATTGGCATGAAGTATCTGTTGATCCCTACTTACAATTTTTTCGACATCCACCCAGCAGTGGAATTGCTGGATCATGCAGCAGATCTATGTTTCATTTTTTCAGGAACCATCATACTCTTTTCTGCGCTGGCTACAGCATTTTCTATTGTCACTGGCAATGTTTAGTGTTCCAATTTCTTCACATCCTTGCCAATATTTGTCTTTTTTTTCTGTGATGATGATGATAATGATGATGACAAAGATAATGATTATAACACTCTTTGCTGGATGTTAAATGGTACTCATTGTGGTTTGATTTTTATTTCCCTTATGACTAATGATGTTAACCATCTATCTTTTTATATGTTTACTGTCCATTCATATCTTGGGAACAAAGTTTATTGAAGTCCTTTACCCATTAATTTTTTTGTCTTATTGCCCTTGAGTTGTAAGAGTTCTCATTATATTCAGAATATTACACTCTTATCAGATATATTATTTTCAAAGATTTCCTGCAATTCTATAAGTTGCATTTTGATAGCTCACACTTTTTACATTTAATAAAATGTATATTTTCTTTACTTGTTCATGCCTTGGTGTTCTATCAAAAAATTCACTGCCAAATTCAAAGTCATGAAGAATTACCCTAATTTCTTTTCCTAGGAGTTTTATGATTTAGTTCCTATACTTAAATGTATATGGTTATTTTTATTATATAATGGACACAGTATTTGAAAAATTATAGAAATAGTTTGAATCTTAGAATTATTTTATTTTGCTTTTGCCAAGTATCCTTTCACTTTAGCCTTCTGAGATTACCTTATTCTAATTTCAGTAGTAATAATGAGTTCATTTCCATTTCACGTATTCCTGAACTTTTGACATTTGGGGGCAGCGACACTAATCACAGTGACTTCACCAGGGAACCTCCCTGGCGCGCTCTGGCCTCCACATTTTGTTCCCCTGATTGTTGAAGTTTCCAATGATCACTTAGCCTCTTAGTATCTCACAATATTCCCCCAGAACTAGTAAAAGCCCGTGGTAGAAATAGATCTCAAAGATAGGACTTATTTATCTGAATTTCTTTATTTTTCAATATCTTGAATGTGTAATTCTTTATTATCTTTTAACTCCTTAGGTCCTTCAAGCAGATTTCCCCCTTGACATATTGGCCAAATCATCTATGTGATCTCAGAAGGAGGGGTGGTCTGCATTTCTTTTCCTTTGTTACCAGAAGCAGAAACCAATACAATGTTTGCTGAAACTTAATTTTTGAGTACACACGTAACATAAAAAAAATAAATAAATAAGCTTCCTTCCTGCAGAGTTAGTGATGCTCAAACATCCTAATATTTCAGAGTTCACATCTCCCTAAAAATACTAATCTTTAAGGGTCAGCCTGTGTGCTCAGCAGCACCTGGTGAAGTAAATGAAGTTTCCTAAAATTTAGAATAATTTCTGTAACATTGAAAACAGGGGACACACAAAGGCTTTTTGCTAACAGAAACTCTGTCTAGTCACAATTAGGTTTTAGAGGCCGATCTTCGATTTTACCCTCAGATCATTAGAAAAAGTTTACTGGAGAGTATCTTTCAGTATATGATGATTAACAATGGACTCTATTCTTAGAGACATCATTTTCTCTACCTAAACAAGTTTTAGATAAACGATGGCTTTCTCTGTCCTGAGCAAGTCAAATCCTTATTGAAACTGATGGGATCATCAGCTAACACCGAATAATTTTTTGAAAGAACAGGCTCAGAATAAATATTAACTAATTTTGTGTATATTTTCTACTTTAAAACCAAACTATCAGTGTCTTTCTAATAGGAAACTCTTTCATTTATGAAAAATTTATAAATAAATTTAATTCTGGCTTTTTTGAATAGTAAATTTGGTTCAATAGATAAATTTACTAGAAGAAATGAACAATTGGATGGCATTATCTTGCATGGCCAACCCAATTAATATATTAAAAGAAAATCAATCTCATGTTTCGTGACTATGACTTCTTTATATTTATTAAATTATACCATTTGTCACTTGATTTGCAACTAAAATATATGATACATCAGTGTCTCTATCCATGCCCTGTCAACAAAACTCGGTGGGAAACAGGCAGCAATGAGGAAAGTAATCCAAACATGTTGGTCTCGACCCTCACTTTTCCTCTAATTTTCTATTTCTATTTGATATTTCTCAGGAGGGCATATGAATGTATGTGTGCACATGTACTGTGACAACACATGTTTGATATGGAAAGTTTTGTGAGAGAGTGAGGAAGGTAGATGCTTTTAAATCCAGAAAGCCTTGCAAAGTAGAATAATGCTGAAATGACAGGACCGAGTCTTATTTAAGGCATTTTTGTAAATTGCTCGGATATTTTCTTGGATCATCAGACTAGACACTATACATTCTTCTTTTCCTGCCTAGCTTCCTGAAACTGAATAGCACGAGCCAGTCCCTGCTCCTGACTAGCCTTGAGGGCTTGACTCCTTGTGTTGCAAAATGAAAATGGATAACTCTGCAGCCCGTTCCAATATAGATTGCTCCAGCAAATACCAAAATAAATTTAAAAAGAAATAAAGAATTATAAACAATAATGGTATAGTAGAGCTTTGCAGCACAAGGGAGCTTCTGTTTGCATTAAATTTCTGTCATTATCAAGAGTCACAAATGAATGGACAGATGAGGTAAGAAACATGAGAAAATGAAGCCAAGAAAAAATCTGCTTCCTTTTAAGAAAAGCAAGACACACATTCAATTTAGAACATTCACTCCGTTGGTTTGTTGGGCACTTGCAACATAATGTCATTTAAATGCTAAAACAACCCATTTCTAATCACATGCTTCACCCACATTTGGCTTCACTGAATGGGGAAAAAAGTAAGCTTTTCCTTTTCCACACTGTTGAACTGTAACAGTTGTGTTGAACATTTGAGACTATGTACATTTTACAGCAGCAAATTGGCAAATCTGTGTTGCTACAGCTAACATAAATCTGTTTAATTTAAATTTATGTACTGAACAAAGAAATATTTCTATGGCATTTCATTAAGTAGGTTATCAATTTGATTACTGTGATATTTCTGTGACACTTTACTAGGTACGGTATCAATTTGATTGTCATAACTCAAATTGATTTAGAATTCAGTTGATTTTACTTAATAAATTATTTTAATTAAAATTAAAGGCTCAGAGTCAAATCAAAAACCATAAAAATAAGTTTTCAGAATTTTTAACTTATCTGACAGCTCAGTCGTGTCATTAAATTTGAATGTTTTTTCCCAAGAAGTTAACCCTCCTTCCTCCATCTATCCAAAGTGGAAGGCAATGTATCTGCCAAAGGAAACAGTCCAGGATTTCTTCTGACATGTGATACATTATGATGAATCACTGACATCTATTTAAAAGAAGTTTAAAGGTGAAATCATTTGGTGAGCATTTTACACTGCTTCCAATGATCTGTTTCTTCTCAATTCAATTTCTTCCCATCATCCTTCTCTCATCCCTTACTCATCCCTCTTGATTTAGAAGAAGAGTTCATAATCCTGCAGAAGGTCATTGACCTCTGCTCAACATTGTGTACATAGTGTTTGGAACCTCACCAGTCAGTTTTGCAAAGTTCTCCAGGTTTTCTTGTGAATCTCCAAGGTTCAAATCCACTGTCATAAAGCTGTTCATGAAAATGTGAGAGGCTGGTTAAGCTACCTATTTTCAATGCCATCTCCAGAGATTCTTTATCTGAAGGGCAGGATGAGACATAGAAAGCCGAATTTTTAAAAATCACCCCTAAGTGGTCTTAATATGGTGGTATGCTGTTTTGGGAAACGTGGTCAAATGGGGACCGTACTTACTCTGAATTTCCCTTGATCAGCTGTCCCTCTCTCACCCACACCTGCCAGTGCCTACCGCAAACTGACAAAATGGTATATTCGATCCACAGTAAGCACTAGACCCGAATGTTCCATGGAAACTAATTATAAAATGGCTTCATTATGTTTTTTATAAATCTTTTTTGATTATCTAATACTTATCTGAGTTATGGACACATTGTCCTTGTTATCCAGGTAAAACCTTGGAATCAGCCTAAGCCAATTGCATGCTGTATTCTAATGGCTCTTAAAAGTCTTCCATTTTGTCCATTCCCACCCTCAGTCTTTCATTTAAAATCTTTATGGTTTCTGATCCACTGTTGAAATATTTTTCTAAATATTCTCTTTATTTTAGACTCTTTAATTCCATATTCTCAGTACTAACAAAGAGATCTCTCAAATATATAGATTAGACCATGAAATTCTTATTTTTTATTTGCCAAAATAGGCTCTGATAATTGTTCTCACTCCTATCAAATTATATATTCTTTTTATAATAAATATAAGAGCCCATTTACTAACATAAAGGAAATTGATAATGTACTCATTCCAACAATGATAAAAATAGTATAATGCTTTTCAGATGTCTATAAAAATAAAATTAAAATCATTTTTAAAGTTATGTATATTTTAGTATATTTACATATATTTAGAATACTTAGTTCATGTATATATATATATTTAGTATGTTTATGTATATTTAAATATTTGAGAATGGCTGCTTAAAAGACATCTTGAAATTAATTAAATACATAAACTTATCCATAGAACCATAATCAATATTGTTAATTAATGTTCATGAGCAATGCTACTGCTAGTGACACTGATGGAATTTTTCAAGATTTTTTTTTATAAAATTCTGAACAAAAGCACAATTTTTTTCTCATTTTGTATAAGCATTGCACACTGGAGAATTCAATGTATAATAAAGACAATTCAAAATGTTTTTGTTTGTTTCATGACAAATGGAGTTGGTTGTAGGCACATGTAATTCTGAGCAGATTTGCCTCTGTCTGGATAGAGGTTAGCAGGGACTTGACAGGCATTCAGCATGTGGGACTGAGACTTATAGCACAAGACGGTGTTGCACACTCTAAGACGACAACTACTGCTGGCACCTGTGCACTGAATGCCACCCTGTAAACTTCCGCTGAGAATGTAAGCAGTCAGACTTTATCTCTGCCCAGTGCCCGTCTCCACGCTCGAATCCCTCATCTTTGTGCCACGCTCTGTTCACTGCGGTGTGCAGAACTAATTTGTGCCAAGTGCGTTTTGTTGGTAACCTGCTCATGCCCATAGGAAAATGCATTTTTCTGAAGGCTAAATCACAAACTGAATCTCAAAAAGTACAGCCATTCAAATTGCGTGCTATCATTTTAATTTAATTATTGATGGAATAGATAGTTTTTCTAGAATTGTTTTCTTTGATAAGGTCTAGACACCCATATCTCAGAGGATATATATATATATTTATGCAGCTATCTCATAGCAAAAATCGATTCAAGGAAAAGAGATTTTTCTGGTGTTTTACATTTTCATTTCTATACTTGTACTATAGATTTGGATGTCACTTGAGAAATTCTTCTCCTCCTTAGTTGCTAAATTATTAAAGAGAGTGGAATATATTCCCTTATAAACTGTTAATATGTATTTTTGTTTCAATAACACTTAGAATCCATGATTTGAAGGACAGTCAGAAACGAGTACATCCCTGGCTGGTGTGATGTGGGCCTATGAACCAAAGCGCTGCCAGTACAGTTCCCAGTCAGGGCACATGCCTTGGTTGAGGGGTGGGTCCCCAGTACAGGGAGTGCAACAGGCAACCACACTTTGTTGTTTCTTTCTCTCTCTTTCTCCTTCCCTTCTCCTCTCTCTAAAAATAAATAAATAAAATCTTAAAAAATAAATGAATAAAATCTTTTAAAAAGAAATGGGTACAGATGCAATTGAGCAATCAAGAATCATCCTTAGAATATAAGAACTTTCAAGCCATGATATTTCCTTCTATGTTTTTATTATAATGGAGAAATACATTTTAATGATATCTCACAATTAATTAGAGCATTTTGCATTACCACAATCAAATTAATGATTCTGAATATTGGTGCTTCAGAAGGCTGGCAAACCCTCTAACATGTAACAGGGGACTGCCACACCTGCCCTGTTCTGTGTCCCCTTCCGTATCTCAGTGTCCAGAAGCTTTGGAATGACATGAACAGATACCCTTGTAGCCCCAATTTGAAATTTGAAGTAACTTCTGCTCACCACTCTCACTCACATGTGATCTGAAACAAGAAAAAGAAGAGGAGGTTATCTTCCTTTGTCTGTGATAGTGACAGAAAACAAGATGTGACAGACGGGTCTGCTTCATGGCCACTTTCCCTACTCCAATGATAGGTCGCTAGTCTCCTGGGCAGGAGGAGGTTGTGACGTGGTAACTGTGGTAGCCACAGAAATAGGAACATGCTAGTCTCAGGACCATCGTGATGGTGTTTTAACCTTACATTCAATAGAGGTTTTAGACTCCTGATTTTCCACCCCTCCAGTCCTTCCAACTGTTTTGTAACCCTTTTTTTCCCCCCACATTAAAATCAGTTGTAATTGAAATAAATCACTGCTCTGGTCACTTGATGTATGTCAGAATTTAACACCAAAGAGATCGGCGGTGAATGTGTTACCTATTCTCCTGGCCTCCTGCAGAGGCACACTTAGAACAAGGTTCATATGAACACATCTATGGAGCGGGATTTAAAGAGACACTATTATCTGCTGTTATTTCTTTTTAAGGAACCAAAGAGACACCAGCTTCATAAGTAGACATTTTGGGCTTAGGTATCATTCAGGCCTGAGATACCTCCTTTATAGGAGCATATTGAGAGATACTGACTGCCTAGAAATGAGGAAGATTTTCATCATCCTCAGACCTGTGAGCCATGCCCTACAGTGAGCAGAATTGTTCTCAGTATCGAAACAGGTTACAAGCACTTCACCTGGAAACCACTGTTGTCAATCACTGAACAATCATGGATGCCTTCATAAACAGTTATTTATTCAGTCACAAATTCCAGTAAGTATATTAATAAATAGCTTGTGTCATAGGAAAACAGTTTAAAAGTAACTTCAAGCTAAATTATTAGAAAATTCAAATGATATGAAAGTTATAGTATCTAGCCATCATAATTAAAACTTTTCAGAGTAGGATACGAGAGGCTCAAATTAGAACAAAATGGCATGTTTAGTGCTGATTTTTATTAATCAAATAAAGCTTATTATCACTTAGATATTATTAGCCACTGCTAAATTAGAAATCCATGCATAAACCTGTTATAATCACTTCCATGAGAGAAGTTATTTGAATTTTTCAGTGATATATTCTTATGAGCACTTTGATCTGATAAGCTAGTGTTTCACAAAGGGATTGATTAAAAAAGGATCTTAAGAATGAGGTTTTCAACCAATATTTCTTTCCACATTTATAAATATGAATGACATAAACACTAATGATGGGGGAAATAAGAGTGAAGTTTCAGTAGCAATGAACTTAAGACCTGGATCTGTAGAAATGGCCACGAAGTTGCTGACAGGAAGATTCAAAAATCTCATCAACAATGATAAAGAAAAAATTGTAAAATCACTGGCCATAGAGACATGTCTATCTATAAACTACAAAATTAAATTAAATGCCTTATGCCTCTGTGTTTTCCTACTATAATTCTTCAATTGTCTTCACAAGCTGCATTAGGGGACTTCAGGACAGTGGATGTTGCCAGCAGCTCCCTGCTGATGATTCTACTCCTCTCATGGAATGAGTAGAAAGTATAATTCTTTTCTCCTCTAGTTTTGTTATAAGAACTCACATTCATGCCAATATCCCCAACAAGAACATAACCTTTTATATTCATGTTTTGAATCCTCAGATGTTATAATGGAAAATTAGGGCGCGGGCAAGGGGAAAAGCATGCACGTTGACAGCAGAGGCGGTGGGGTACAGCGCATGAGGAGTTTGGCTATGGTGAGAGTGCTGAGAGCAGTGCTTTAAGGAAAAGCAAAGGTCACAGAGCAAGAGAAGTGCATATGTGAACTGTGACTAAGAGGAGTTTTGTTAGGGAGTAGATTTTTACGGGGGAAGAAATGCCACTTATATAGAGGATAGGTGAGCAGGTATGGATAAATATTGTATAAGACATCCTTAAGAGCACTTTAATTAAAATATAAGATTTATTGAGACATGATTTGCATACCCCTAATCCCCCTCTTTAGGTGTACAGTTTGTTGAGTTTTGACAAATGTTTGCAGTCTTCTAATCACCAGGAGAGTTGTGATATAGAATATTTCTACCACCCTAAAGCAGGGATGTCAAACTCATTTTCACCAGGGGCCACATCAGCCTTGCAGTTGTCTTCAAAGGTCTGAATGTAATTTTAGGACTGTATAAATGTAACTACTCCTTAACAGTTAAGCGAGAGCTTGGCACTGCCACCAGGTAGAAACAGGTGCCAGGCTGGATAAAACAAGGTGGAGGGCTGAATTTGGCCTTCTGGACTTCTGTTTGCCACGTGTGCCCCAAAGGGTTTGTTTGTCGTCCCAAGCAGTCATTCTCTGTTGCCTCCAGGCAACCACGGGTGTGTTGTCTGCCTTATAGTTGTGCACATTCCATAATATAGAATTTCTTCAATGGATGTATATTGTATAGAGGCCTTTGTTTCTGGGATCTTTCACTTAGCATAATGCCTTCAATATTTATCCAAGTTGCTTGTCAGTAGTTTGTTCCTTTTTATTGACTGATACCTTTCCATTGCCTGGCTACGCCACACTTGTTTTCTCCATCCACAAGCTCATGGACACTCAAGGCAGATCCTGTTTTTAATGTAGCCTTTGTCCTTCCACTGCTATTGTTGAGAGACCTCGGCACTGGTTGTCATTAAATCAAATTTGTTCTAATTTTAAGTTACATCACATTTGGGAAAAAAACAATTTTCATAGAATTTTTGCAAAGAAATTAGAAACTTGGTTAATGTGAATTTTTTACCTTTGACTGGGACCTCTTTTGAAGTTCTTTTATATATCTTATGTAAAAGCTGAGAAATATACACTGAACATAATTCTATCTGTGTTGTGTACCTAATTCTCTTTTTTTGAAGAGTTCTCAATGTGTGAATCTGTATTCTGTGGGTATTTAAACTTTAATTGATAATTATATGCATTTCACTTGAATTTTCATATTTTTGCCACTACCCATTAATGTTAATCATCGCAAAGTTGCTGTCTCAATTATTTTTTCATACCTTTTTATTTTTCAGAAGATTAAAATAACAAGAGCCCTTTTGAGATTCCTGTATCTTGTTTAACAGGTGTATAAATGGTTCTCTGGAGTGGCATTCTTTCTTCAGTGATGAAATTGTTTCTATCAGCTAGGCACCTGTTAGGTGTTTGGCAGCGTGGCTCGAAATGATAGATGCTGTGATATCCCTGCAAGGCTTGGAAGGTATCTCCTAGTGGTTCCCCACCCTATAGAGAAGAAAACAGTGGGTAGAGAACCATAAAGTTATTTCTCTTTTAAGTTGTCATTTGCTTTTTAGTACAATCATTTATCATGATCTTAAGTACACAGTACCTTGTACAATGTGTTTTACCTGGTCTTCCTCCAAACCAGAAAGGCAATCTTAAATAAACTCAAGGTATAATTATACCAGAATTTTTAAAAATCTTATTATCCATTTCCCATTTATATTTTCTGATATTTCTTTTTAGTTAAACCTGTTATTTTTAAAATAATTAAATATGACAAAAATCATATTATGTTGATGCCAGAGCAACAACTTTCAAATATGTTAATATAAAAATTGTTACTTAAACATTAAATTTGATTTTCTCATGCTTTATAAATGTAAGTAATTAAACTACATTTCTCGAATATGTCAATTAGTATAAAGTAAAATACTTAGCACTTTAGTTTTAAGACACATGGTCTAATACCAAAAATTCGTTAATTTATTTCCTTTTCTCTCTAGTGTTAACCTTTATGGGAGATTTGCATGCATTTTAATTTATTTGAAATTTATGCAAAAGTAGATTGGCATTTCCTATCAATCATTTGTTTTGCAATTTTGCTTTCAGCCATTTTTTAAACCACCTGCTGTATTCGCCTTATGCTCAAAGTATGCTGTTGACAGTTACTAATAATGCCGACTAAATTTGCTTATGATGACAGGCAAAACACTAAGTAAAAACAAAACAATATAATCCTGCATTTGTTTTCTTGTTTAAGTGGTGAATTTAAAGAACCACTGACTTGGAAGAGCATTAATTTATTATCATTTGGCAAGTCTTACTGAACCTATATATGAACAAACAGTATGGGAAATTGAATATAATTACGTGATTTTTAAAATAGTGGTCTATTTTACAAAGTTAAAAAATATGTACACACTCCAAAATAAATACCTTGAGGTTCATTTTATATTTTAAGAGGCCATTAGAATTTGCCACTAAGGTACAATATCATTAGTAAATGAAAATATCTAGGCTGAAGACAAGCATGCAAGCATCTTTTCTGAAAGCAAAAACTGTCAAGGCAATCATAGATTTTTCATTTTATATTTCTACCTTATTCTTCTTGTTGTATATCTAATAAAAATAACACAAAGCAACTATATTTAAAACTTAGAAGATAGTGGTTAAGACCTGACATAAGTGACATTTGTTATGCTTGATAGGCTTGTATATGGAGTGTAGCAAAAATGACGGATGAGGTAGATAATTATCCCTGAGACCCACGTGTTCTGACCTGAAGAATGAGCCCTGCTCTCACAAAGCTTCACTGTGAATTGTGCTTATCTCTCATGTTCTCATTTATTTAACAAGAAAAATGTACGGACACTCATAATCCCATAGTCCTTCCCAAATGATCGCTTCTTGGGTGCTTTTAACTCAGGGATTAAGTCTTTGAATTTACTGACACAAAAGCAAGATATGCAAAAAAGATTCAATTCATCCCTGTAAATAATGTAGTAATTATACATTATAATGTGTCACAATCATCTATAAATGTAAAAAATATGCTTTTCATTTTATATTTAACACATCAAGTTAATTTTTGTCCATCTATGTTATCTTGATATATAGTTAAGAAAGTTTTGTTTTAAGGCCATGAATAAACAGACACATATGGAAGATTTGGTTTGGCCAGTTTAGTATTCATCCAGTTCCAGCAGGAATCAGAAAATTAAAAGTGCTAATTTTGTGCTAATAATTTTTATTCTTAATTTATTTAACTCTTATGTGTGTAAATAGATAATATTACTTATCACCACTTTGCAGATAAAAAGGCCGAAGCACAAAATATTTTTGCAAGGTGTAAAATGTGTTGAATTGGAACTGGAAGACAATCACAATCATGCAATTTCAGATCCTGTGTGTTACCACTCCGCAGTGCCACCTGGGTGGCTCCCAATGGCAAATTTTCATTGGGATTTTGGGAGGGTCACTGCAACAAATAATTAGCTTCAACCTGTTTCTTCTTTTATCTGTGGGATAAGAAGGAGAAGAAGCAGACTCTGCAAAAAGAGAAGCTCTGTACATATATTGGAGCCATAAATCCTGGTTTTAAAAAACGTATGTGGTTGGTAGCTCTGTGATATTTAACTTTTCTGAACCTTTGTTATTTTATCTGTTTATGAGGAAAATTGTATCTACTTACAGATTTCTCTGCAATGATAGTAACAGCCAGATGGCAATGGGATAATGTTTTTAAGATGCTGAGGGGCAATACTTATAAATATAAAATAAAAAAGTAGAATATGACAAGATTTATTGTCATAATATAAAATAAAAGTACAATAGGACAATCAACTAAACTAACAAAGGATGGATGACACACAGAGGTTACCACTAATAAATCCTTGTTGAAGAAATTCTGAAGAACACATTTCAGAAAGAAGGGAATGCGGGGGAGGGGGGGACATACGAAATGAATGGCATGCAAATAGGAATGGTGCACAAGAATTTTAAACCTGGAGGCAAATGTAAACAGCACTGACTATATAAGGTCTGTTCCCTTCTTCATTGAGCTTAAGATCTGGCAGGGAGTTAAACCTTAAATTGTAATAATTTGAATTGTAATAATTACAATTCTTCTAGTTAGAAAAATTCCTGTGATGTATATGGGCAGATATGAGTAGCATTCTTTCTGAATGATGTGCTGTTATCTAATATATGCTTTATGTGCTTAAGTGAAAGGTCATCGAAACATTTAAACTTTGAAATGTGTGCTTTGTCATGACTTTCTATCACTAGTCATTAACTCACCTCCTTCCTAATTTATGTTTTCATTTGTAGTTTCTGAAACGAATCCCACTGTTGCTTTTAGTCTTTACTCAGACATCTGGGGGGAGCCCATGATTTCACCTACTTCACTCAGCTACTTTCTTCAGATACAGCTTCAAGGTCACCCCCCCAAGCCTCTCCTGCTTATGTGGTACCTGTCCTAACCTGCCCCTCTCCAACTTCTTTCAGTTAGGTTAGAAACCCATCTTTGGTGCCCTCAAAGTATGCGCTACATAATTCTTAAATTTTCGCAAATTATATTAAGCGTATCTGTTTATGTGTTAGTATTCCCCACTAGACGTCAAGCCACTGTAGGGAAGATAATACACTATTAATATTTTGTTTTCAATTATCACCCTTGGCCCCACTGGGAGAACATTGTCTTAGACAGTTATCCAAAATACAATGCAAAATCTCATTAGTGTTGTAGATAGCAACAAAAATGCTGTAGTTACCCAGATGGCATGTCATGTTATCATCAATAACAACTCAATTACATGAATATACTTAACCAATAATTTAGTAAGTTGAAATACAGACTGCAAAAGCAGTAATGTGTAAACATTGCTGAAGGGCCTTATGTAATTTCAACAAATTTCTAAAGATGTGTCCGCTGACAAATCCTAGAATATATAGTGGAGACTGTCTGAATTTTGAGTTTCAAGTAATTTCAAAGTAATAGTAAGGTTGTAAGCCTAGTAAAAAGTACTATCTTTTACCCTTCATCTAGATTTACTAATTGTTAGCATTTGGCCATATTCCCTTTTTTTTAATCTAGAAATTATTATTTGCTGACACTGTTTGAGTTTACGAAATATATAGCTCTTAAAAACAAGGAGCCCTGACTGTTGTGGCTCAATTGGGTTGGCATCTTCCTGGTTGCCAGTTTGATTCCTGGTCAGGCCACAAGCCTAGGTTTGGGGTTCATTCCCTGGTCAGAGGACGTATGAGGCAACTGACCATTGTTTCTCTCTCACATGGAGGTTTCTCTTAGTCTCTGTCTCCCTCCCTTGCCCTCTCGCTAAAAATAAATAAATAAAATCTTTTAAAAAACAGGGACATTCACTTATATACACCCTCAGTGTGATTACCAAATTCATGACATTTAAATGTGTACATTTTATTACCTAGTTGACAGCTCCTATTACTTTTAGCTGATTGTTCACCAATTTTCTCAATGTATGTTTATTTGCAAAACTCAAAACCAAATCAAGATTGCGCATGGCATTTAGCTGTCATTTCTTCAGTCTTTTTGGAAGCACTCTTTGTCTTTTATGACATTTCTGTTTTTGAAGACACAAGCTGTTCTTTTGTAGACTGAGATTGGTATCTGTTATGATTACTTTCAGGCTATGCCTTTTGGGCAGGAACATGGCATGAGAAGTGTTGCATTATTCTCAGAGCATCACGTTAGGAGGCACGTCAAATCAGTGTGCACTCAATATTTCTGATGCTAACTTTCCTCACTTGTGAAGCTGATGTCGGCCAGGTTTCTAAAATATAGCATTACCACCTTCCTTTGGCAATATGTGGTAGAAAATGGTGGAAGACTTAGTAGGTGTCCTATCCTTCACCCAAATTTCACCTAATATTTTTAGCATCTAC
>PVJI01019117.1:0-31745 GCA_004026765.1 Micronycteris hirsuta
ATTTGTTGAAAGTTTTTCTCCATTGGATTGTTTGTTGCCTTTATTGAAAATCCTAATCATTTAAGTGTTAGTTTATTTCTGGACTCTGTTCTATTTATTGATATGTTTGTCTAGCCTTACACCAGTATCACACTGTCTGTATTAAGTAGCTTTATAAAGTAAGTTTTTGTTTTTCTTTATTTTAATATATTTTATTGATTATGCCATTACAGTTGTCCCATTTCCCCCCTTTTTCCCCTCCACCCCCACCCCCCATTCCCCGCCCTTTAGTTTTTGTCCATAGGTCATACACATCAGTTCTTTGTCTTCTACATTTCCTATACTATTCTTAACCTCCCACTGTCTGTTTTCTACCTACCGTTTATGTTACTTATTCTCTGCACCTCTTCCCCCTCTCTCTCCTACCACTCCCCTGTTGATATCCCTCCATGCCTTATATAAATCCCTTTAACATTTCATATAATAAAGGCTGGGTATTGATAAACTCCTTGAACTTGACCTTATCTGAGAAGCACTTTATCTGCCCTTCCATTCTAAATGAAAGTTTTGCTGGATAGAGTCATCTTGGATGTAGGTCCTTGCCCTTCATGACTTGGAATACTTCTCTCCAGCCCCTTCTTGCCTGCAAAGTCTCTTTTGAGAAATCAGCTGACAGTCTTATGGGAATTCCTTTGTAGGTAACTGTCTCCTTTTCTCTTGATTCTTGTAAGATTCTCTCCTTATTTTTAATCTTGGATAATGTCATTATGATGCACCTTGGTGTGTTCCCCTTTGGGTCCAACTTCTTTGGGACTCTCTGAGCTTCCTGGACTTCCTGAAAATCTATTTCCTTTGCCAGCTTGGGGAAGTTCTCCTTCATTATTTGTTCAAATAAGTTTTCAATCCCTTGGTCTTCCTCTTCTCCTTCTGGCACCCCCATGACTTGGATGTTGGGACGTTTAAAAATGTCCTAGAGGTTCCTAAGCCTCTCCTCATTTTTTTGAATTCTTGTTTCTTCATTCTTTCCTGGTTGGATGTTTTTTTCTTTCTGCTGGTCCACTCTGTTGATTTGAGTCCCAGTTTCCTTCTCATCCCTTCTCATTTGTTCAAGTAATTGTGACAATTTTTCTTCGCATCCTGTGAGCATCCTGATTACCAGTGCTTTGAACTGTGCATCTGATAGGTTGGCTATCTCTTCGTCACTTAGTTGTATTTTTTCTGAAGCTTTGATGTGTTCTTTCATTTGGGCCATTTTTTTCCTCGGTGTGCCTGTTACTTTAAGGGGCGGAGCCTTAGGTGTTCACCCGGGTGGGGTAACCCACGTCGGTGTGTTGTGACGCTGTCCGTGGGAGCGGGGCCTGAGAGAACAATGGAGCTTGCTCTGTTCTCTGCACTTCCCCAGCCACCCACAAGCAAGTTGGGCCCTTCTTTGCTGGCTCCGGGGTGAGTGGATGGGCCTGCACAGTTCCAAGTCCCTGTGGGTCTCTCCAATGAACTCTCCTGTGAGGCTGGGAGTTCCTCCCACTGCTGCCTCAACCCCCACAGGTGTTTTCAGTTGTTGGTTTGAGGCTTTACTTCCTGCATTGGTGGGCCGCACGGTCTGTTCTGCTCCCCAGCTTTTCCTCCTGGTTTATCTGTGCGAGAATGAGGGACTGCCCAGTCCAGCAGTCTCAGCCCTGGTTTTGCCGAGTGCACCTGCAGCGTGTTGGCCAGGCGCGCCCCCCACGGGCCTCTCCGGGCAGCTGGAGCGTGGCCGGTACCGCTCCACAAACCGAGTCTTGTTGAATGCTCTCCACCCGGTTCTGCCCCGCTTACCGGTCTGGATGAACGTGTCTTCTTTAACTCCTTGGTTGTCGGACTTCCACTCAGTTCAGTTTTCTGTCAGATCTGGCTGTTTTTATTTTTTTTTTAATTGTTGTTTTTCCTCTTTTGGTTGTGCAGGAAGGCACAGTGTGTCTACCTACGCCTCCATCTTGGCCAGAAGTATATAAAGTAAGTTTTGAAGTCAAGTCGTGAAAGTCTTCTGATTTTGTTGTTCTTTTTTTTTATCCTCACCTGAGGCCATGCTTATTAATTTTAGAGAGAGAGGAAGGGATGGAGAGAGACACATCATTGATGTGAGAGGAAAAAATTGATTGGTTGTTTCTCATAGGCACCCCAACCAGGGACCACAACCCAGGCATGTGCCCTCACTGGGAATCAGACCCGCGACCCTTCGGTTTACTGTATGATTCTCTAACCAACTGAGTGCTACTGACAAGGACCTTGCTGAATTCTTTTAGTCCTAGTGGTTGTTTTGTGTACCAGAGGTATCCAGCTTCTGGGCTAGCAACCAGTATTGGTCCATGGCCTGTTAGGAACTGCTGGGCCACACAGCTGGAGGTGAGTGGCGGGCAATCGAGTGAAGCTTCGTTTATATTTGCAGCGGCTCCCCATCACTTGCATTACAGCCTGAGCTCTGCCTCCTGTCACATCAGCAGTGGTGTTAGATTCTCGTGGGAGCGTGAACCCTGCTGTGAGCTGCGCATGGGAAGGATCTAGGTTGTGGACTCCTTATGAGAGTCTAATGCCTGATGATCTCAGCAGTGGAGCTGAGGTGGTGATGCTAGCAGTAAGGAGCAGCTGCAAATACTGATTATAATTGGCAGAGAGGTTTGACTGCACAGAGACCATAATAAATCAATTGCTTGTAGACTCATATCAAAACCCTATCAATGAGTGGAAAGTGACAATTAAGCTGCATCTAGTGGCAGGATTTAAGTCAGAATCTGACACAGGGTCCCTCCATGTGTGGCCCACCCATTATTTTATTTACCACTTCTGTCTGTGCCTCTTTCCCCCATTATACACTTGTCTCAGTCAGTTTTGATAAGCCCACATGCTAACCATAGCCAAAATGAGTAAAAAGCAAACATTGCTGGAGTGCTTCTTTGAAAAGGGGAAAAGACCCAATGATGAGACAGCAGGAGACTCTAAGACTGACAACGAAAAGAAAGCTGCATTTAAAAGAAAATGTCAAGAGTCCTACTTAAATTACAGATTCATTGCAACAGGTGATTCACATTCTCCAAGCCTGCTTTGTGTAATATGTAGTGACCGGCTATCCAGCGAAGCCATGAAACCTTCAAAACTGCTTCACCACATGGAGACCAAGCACCCCACATTAAAAGACAAGCCTTTGGAGTTTTTTAAAAGAAGAAAAGGTGAACATGAAGAACAGAAGCAGTTATTGCAGGCCACCACTTCATCAAAAGTGTCTGCACTGAGAGCGTCATTCTTAGTGGCTAACCACATGGCTAATGCTAAGAAGCCCTTTACCACCAGTGAAGAGTTGGTCCTGCCTGCTGCTAAGGACATCTGTCATGAACTTTTAGGAGAAGCTGCAGTTCAAAAGGTGGCATGTGTTTCTCTTTTGGCTAGCACCATGACTAGATGAACTGATGACATAGCAGAGAATATTGAGGCGTAGTTGTTAGGATGCGTGAGTCACCATGGTACACAATCCAGGTTGATGAGTCTACCAATGTTGACAAAAAGGCAAAAATGCTTGTTTTTGCATGATATAGTTTTCAGGAGGATGCGCATGAGGATATGTTATGTGCACTTTTGTTGCCAACTGATACCACAGCTGCAGAACTATTCAAGTCTTTGAATAATTTACATATCAGGAAAACGGAATTGGTCGCTTTGTGTCGGTACGTGCACGGATGGAGTGGCTGCCATGACTGGATGGCTTTCTGGTTGCTCAGGTCGAAGAGGTTGCTTCTGAGTGTGAGTCGACATACTGTGTCATCCATAGAGCAATACTGGGTAGCTGAAAAATGTCACCTGACCTTACCAATTTTTTGCAGGATGCGATTAAAATTATCAACCACATTAAAATACATGCCCTTAACTCACATTTGTTTGCACAGCTCTGTGAAGAGATGGATGCAGAACACACACGTCTTCTCTTAACACAGAAGTGGGATGGCTTTCTAAAGGGAGATCTCTGACCAGAGTTTTTGAGTTACAAGAGCTGCTCCAGAGAGTTCTTGTAGAAAAAGTCACCAGTGGCAGCACATTTCAGTGACACAGAATGGGTCACAAAACCTGATTACTTTTGTGACATACTCAGCCTGCTCACTGAACTCAATCTGTCACTTCAGGGAAGAATGACAATTGTGTTCAAGTCAGCAAATAAAGTGCTTGCATTCAAAGCCTAATTCGTTTGAATTATGGGGGAAACAAATGAACATTTGGATTTTTGATTGTTTGACATGTTTCAAATATTAGCAGAGATTTTGAAAGAGACTGAGCCAGGACCTTCTTTCTCTCAGCTGGCACATGATCACCTATCTCAGCTTTCAAAAGAGTTTGAACACTACTTCCAACCATAAAAGACCCCCAAACTGGGAAGAAATGGATCCAGAACCTATTTGTGTATAAGCCAAGTGAATCAACTTTGTCCATGCTAGAAGAGGATCAACTGCTTGAGATTGCAAATGACAGTGGCCTTGAAAGTATGTTTGAGACAACTTTAAATCTCCATATGTTCTGAAAGTGAAGGCAGAATATCCTGAGATTGCCACGAAAGCCCTGAAAAGCCTGCTTCCATTTCCAACATCCTATCTTTGTGAAGCAGGGTTTTCTGCTGTGGCAGCAACCAAAAGGAGATTACAGAGTGGACTGGCCATAAGCAACACGCTTTGGGGGTCACTGCCTCCCATCACCCATAGAGAGGACCATCTAGTTGCAGGAATATAAGCTCAGGGCCCTACTGATTCTGCATTATGGTAAGTTGTATAATTATTTCATTATATATTACAGTGTAATAATAATAGAAATACAGTGCACAATAAATGTAATGCTCTTGAACCATTCTGAAACCACCCCCTTCCCCTCAGCCTGTGGAGAAATTGTCTTCTATGAAACGTGCTGAAAAGGTTGGGTACTGCTGTTGTAGATGTCTGGGATTTTCTGCATGAGTAATCAACCAGGTCGCCTGTGAATAAAGATAGTTTTACTTATTTCTTTCTAATCTTTATGCCTTTTAGTTCTTTTTCTTGACTTATTGCATTGGCTAAAACTTTCTGTAAATGTTGAATAGAAGTGATGAGAGTGGGCTTCTTGGTTTTGTTTTAATCATGGAGAGGAAAATATTCAGTATTTCCCCATTAAATATGGTGTTAGCTATGGATTTTTCATAGTTGTCCTTTATTGTGTTGAAGAGGTTTCTATTTCAAGTGTGCTGAGCATCTTTATCACGAGTACTGTTGAATTTTGTCAAGTGTTCTTTCTGCATCTTTTGAAATGATCATAATTTTTCTTCTTCTGTTACTATGGTAAATTATGCTGATTTGTTTTTGAACATTAAACATAAAAAGCTATGAATTTCTCTTGAAGTATTGCTTTACAACATGGTTTTAATGGGTTAGTATAGATTTTTTTTCCAAGAGTGGATTATTTTGTCCATGGATCAGACAATAGGCAGAATATAGATTGTAGCTGGGAAGAATGAATGGTTATGCCCAGAAGGTGGAAATTTGAGATAGGGAAAGAGCAGCTGTGGCAGGGCCTTTGTTCCATCTCTGACATTCTAGTAGAATTTGCTGGGGGAAGTATGATTTGATTTTTAGCCCTTTAGTAATGCTTATATTATGAAGAAGGCTATATCATTTACATTTCTCTTTTGGTATGCCCTAATTCATGGTCTTAAATCATACATAGTAAACTGTCTTCTTAAAATTATTCACTGTTTCCCCTTAGGTAGAGAAAGATGAGTGTTAGCAGATGGCATAGGAAGGGGATGGATGTAAGTCCTGGGACGAAAGGAAGTAGAGGTCAACCAGCATTGTCAGTGCCATTTCTTGTGAGCCAGGAACTGACTAGGTGCCTTGCATGTGTTAACTCACTTACTCTTCTTGGAGGCCCATGAGTCAATTACAGCTGAGGAACAGCAGGCCTGTCGGAACTAGATTGTTGGTTAGAGGTGACAGAAAAGGGTCTGGAGCCCAGGTCTGCTAGACTTCAGTGCAGTTGGACTTTTCCCAGGTAACATCTTCCTTTTTAAATTGTGAAATATAAGATTATCTGAATTTTGGAGTAAATCTTTAAGCTTTAAGGATAAAGTAACAGAGTTCCCAGGATAAATTATTAATTGATACCACCTACTTTGTTGATTAATAGTTGAGCCACGGTTATACTTGGCCTGTTGCATGCCAAGCTTGGTGCTCCATAAGATAGGAAAACCTAGTTTTTAGCATGTGTCAGTAATCCCAGGAATCCATGGCATGAAACATGGTTGCCAAATGTAAATGAAACCCTAGAATTATTAATTTGTGGGAATAAATTATGCATTAGAGATTTTGTTCTATAAGTAGGCTGAAGAGCAGATTTATAAGGTGTGTCCTATTTTCTCAGTGACTTCCATATTATAAAATCAGATGATGTATTCCCAAGGAACAAATTCTTTGTAGACTGGTAAACTTTAATAAGGAAAGAATGTGGAAAATTCTGGGCTATATAGTTGAATAGGAGCGTTAAGAGGACAGACTCCGTACAACACCATCCTCCCTGGGTCTGCCCCATCACTTGTTTACTCTGTGGTCTTGGGCTGGTGACTTAACCGCTCTGTACCCTAGTTTTCTCATCTGTAATTAGGGATAATAATAGCATACCTACTTACAACACTCATGTTTTGGATTAATAATATGGAAAGTGCTTAAAACAAGGCATGATGTGTAATCAACTCTCAATGTATATTCACTATTATTACTGTTTTGCTTACTATTATTTGTAGTGGTATAATTGTGATACATTTCTTAATCTTGGGCAGGACTTCTTTGTCTGTTTTAGCTTGTTAAACCTAATCAAGAATTGCCATAAGCTTGTGTATTCCCCTACTTCTCCTTGTGTGAGGCAGGGTAGGGTACTCTCGGGTTTTTTTTCTATTTGTGATGGTGCCTAACAGGGCTGTGCTCAGGTGGTCTTGTGAACTTGCTCTGGAGCATCAGTATCAGTTGTTAAAGAATACGAGGTCTATCTGAAAAAGTCCAATCATTGTTAATGTAACAAGAATGGTTTGCATGGCATCAATGTAACCTGGCAGCCAAAGAGAATGGACTGGAATGTGCATGTTTGAACAATGAAAACTTCACTGTACTAGTCAGTGGGGGCAGTAGACACCTTTGAGTGAGTGAGCATGTGTACTGTGTAGCCTTCACATTCAAAATGACCGAGCAAGTAGAACAACAAATGTGCCTCAAATTTTATGTTAAGCTTGAACATTCCTCTTGGAAAACTATTTGAATGATTCAGAAGGCCACAGCAATCGGCAGCTGGTAATTTGCAGCTTCATCACAACAATGCAGCTGCTCATGCATCATGTCTTGTGCAGAGTGTTTTGGCGAAACCTTAAATCATCCAGGTAACTTAGCTCCCCTCCAGCCCAGATTTGGTGCCTTGTGACTTCTGGCTTTTCCAAAAACTAAAATCACCTTTAAAAGGGAAGAGATTTCAGACTGTTGATGAGATTCAGGAAATACTATGGGGCAGCTGATTGTGATTGGAAGAACTGTGTGAGATCCCAAGATAGGCATCATTTATCCTATGTACAATGTTTCTTGTGTCTTGTATCTTCTTCAGTAAATGTCTCTCTTTTTCCATATTACATGGCTGGATACTTTCTGGACAGACCTTGGTTAGTTACTCTCTGCCACCCCTCGCTGGGAGCATCTCCACTGCCATGTACATGTTGGAAGCAGCCTTGCACAAGGAAGAAGTATGTAGCTGACCCTACCCTAAGGTATTCCTGCCCTCCAGGTGCATTTTAAGTATGCTAAGCATTCTGTGCATGAAGAAGACACTCCTGAGCACAGTGAGAAGTCCATCCAGTGGATTTTGCCTGACTAGGTAATAGGAAAACTGAGCTGTTAAAGGTGTGTTTATTTGGACAGTGGTGAAAAGAAAGGAACCACAGTTGTTGCACTTCCGTTGTCATTAGGTAACCTCTGTCTGCTTCATACAGGCTTCCCCTGGAAGATTTTTTTCAGTTTGAAGTTGTAGGCTGTTAGGCAGATGGGTTCATTGTTTCCTAATTCTGTATAACTTAATATAACGTAGGTGCTCAAGAAGTGTTAGTTGAAGGAATGAATTAAAAATAAGATGAGGGAGCAGCAGAGAGGAAGAACAAGCTTATACCCTTTGCAACAGCATGGATGGAACTGGAGAGCATTATACTAAGTGAAGTGAGCCAGTCCGTGAGGGACAAATACCATATGATCTCACCTGTAAATGGAACATAATCAACAAAAGCAAAAAGCAAGCAAAACTTAAGCAGAGACATTGAAATTAAGAACAATCTAACAATAGCGGGGGGCGGAGGGAGGAGGGGACAATGGGGAGAAGGGTCTTCAGGAACCACTATAGAGGACACATGGACAGAACCGAGGGTGGGGAGGGAGGCAGGGAAGGGAGGTGGGATTGGAGGGGGAGGGGAGGGGAGAGGATGCAGACAACTGTAATTGAACAACAATAAAGTAAAAAAAAAATAATAAGATGAGGGATAGCAACCCTTCCTCCCTTCATTTATTCATCCCTTTAGTCATTTATCGATTTGTTCATTGGTTTGTGCACTCATCTGTTTACCCAGAATTTACTGGGTCCCTGCCTCCTTTGGGCCGGAGCTCAGGGGCTCAGCTGAATCTGGCCTGCCCCTGCCTGTGGGGAGGCAGCTACAGAGGCACCCGCTGCAGCGTTGCTTACTAGCCTGTCAGTGCAGGAAGGGAGACAATGCCGAGCCCAGCGAGGGGGCGGAGGGGACAAGCAGAGGCCTGACTCTTGCTGATGGTGGTGAGGAGGTAAGGGTGCCATCAGCAGCACAGCGAATGCCATCACAGTCAAATCTGCTTTAAAAAAAGTGTCCCCAGACCCCAGCAGATGGTCTCCTGATCTCATTTGTCTGTAAGGATCCTTTGCCTTGTAAACATTTTATTAGACCATTAAGTTGCCTTTAGTCTCTTCCACGTTTACTAATGCTGAAGGAGGCTAAGCATACGCTTCCATTTTTAGGAAACTCTTGCTTTTCTGGAGGCTTATTTTTTGACCTAATTGATTCTGAATCCTTATCCTTGAGACCTGGCTTAATTTACATGACTGGGATAACTGTCTTGCAAGGGAGGGTTTCCTGGAGTTGGGAGATGGGTTCGATGAGTTCAGGAGGTTCTGCCTGCTGAGGAATTTGGTGGTTCATTACAGTTATGTGCCTTTTAAACACGATTCTTGTGAACGATTACTGAGAGAGCAACATTTTGGGAGTGGGGTGCCCCAGGTGTACCAACCCATTGGGATCATGTCTTTCTGCTCTTTTTCCAAATTAACGTAATAACTCTGAATATTTTACAATGCAGTGTAATACTGATTTTCAGAACCTATTTTAACAATGTAGGGATAAATGCAGATCATAAATCACTCTGGTATTTAGTTTTGTGTCTTGTGTTGTAAGGAATATGAAACTGAATGATGGAGCTGGATTGTGAGGCATTATGGAACGCCTTTCTGGGACAAGACTGCTGGAGAGCTTAAGTTCATTGACTCTAGGCAGCATCTTTTTTTTTTTTGGCTTTCTGGTAATATTGTAAACTCTGGAGGAGGCAGAAGTTCCCTCATTGTGGTTGGTTTGCTTGGAGGTGTTTCATATCCCATCAACCTTGAAAAATATCTTTGTCTTTATGAGGCATGTTTTGAATGCTGCTTTAAAGGAAGGGGTGATGGGAAATGTTTCATCTGTGCTGTGGGAATCCATTTGACTTGGAGTATACTAATAATCACTTCTGTCCACATATGCACAGAACACATCTGTTTTGAAAGCTGCATATACCTGAAAAAAAGAGGACAAGGGTATGACATAGAAAAAATTGTGTTACATGGAATAGCTGTTTGAGTGTCTCTTAGGAGAGAGGAGGGACAGAGATAAAGTTGGTTCCTCAGAATATGTTGTTTCTGATCCTCATCATGTAAGGCGGGTGGTATTGTTACCAGACCAAAGTTCATGTGCCCAGTGCTTCAAAAGGCCAAAACTCAAAATGTCAGAGTTTGGAATAAGGAGAGAGGTTTATTGATCAAGAATGTGCCAACTGGGATGATGGGAGACCTAGTGGTACTTCAAATCTATTTTAAGAAAGAAAATACAGGCTCAGGCTTGTTTTATGTCAAGGGAAGGGAAAATGGGAGGTGCAAGAGGTGATGGATGACCATTGACACCTGGGCACCAGTTCGGGTCCAAGGAAGATTGTGAAACTTCTTTGTTTTTAGTCTGTTAACTCTAGTTGATATGATTCCAGTCATGAGGTTCCTACAAATTTTTGATAAACAATCATTTTTGTACATAATTCCCTTATCTCCTCAGGAGAGAGAGGCAGGAGAGGCAGTTCTGGTAAGGGGCTGTTTTTGTAAAATTCAAGCTGCAAGCAGAGTTCCTCTAATGATTAACATGTCTATATGCAAGAATCTATTAACCTGAAAGCCATGGGAATAAAACAGGTTGAACAAAATGGAATCAGAGAGACTAGGTAGTTCACTGTTACAGTATTGTCTTGTATAATAGTTGAGAAAACTGAGTCACAGAAGTGCAGAACTGGGACTGGAACTCCATATTACTTTCCATTGTATGTTCTTGGCTGGTCAGGAGACAGATGGAATAAGATATACAGAAAGTTTTTTCTGCCTACTCAGAAGCCCGTCTGTAGGAGGAAGTAGCTGTGGTCTTAGATTTGTGGATAGGCAGCAAGGACCCTGTACCTAACATACGCACAGCTCTCTACACTTAGACTGTCTCACATCTGAAAGGTACCAAGAGCTCTAGTTTAATAAAATTGCGTCTTTGAACATCAGAACAAGAAAAGAGTACCTTTACTACCATAACTCAGGGTTTCTAGCTTAATTTTAAAACACCAAACTTGTTTGACTTGAGTAAGAGCCTTATAAAACAGTATTTAAAAATGGCAGGTCCTTCCTCTCTCTTTCTCTCTCTCCTTCTCCCTCCCTCCTCCCTATATTTCTTTCTCCATGCTTCTCCCTTCTTTCTTTCCATTTAGACATCAGTAGTCTCTGGATCTCAGTTTCCCTTGAAAATGGAGCGGGGAGTGGGAGGGCTTCAGGAAGTTTCTTTAGAAGCAAGTCCCTGGAGTGTGTTGGCTTTGTCTTGTTACCCTCAGGGAGGTTTATTTTAACTGAGAACTATGAAGAGGCTCATCCTTGTTTGATTTTAACATCAAATGAACACAAATTTCCAGGAAGGCTGGGACTCGAGATTGCTAGAAGAGCCCAAGACTTTGGGATCTGAAATATTGGGTCAAAATCTCATGGTGTCCTTTCCTAAACCTACTCTCCTACAAACACATCCCTTGTGTGGGCGCACACACACACACCCACGTTTAAGCAAAATAAAGATAAAGTTAATTGGGTCTTTGACTCAATATGTCGTGTGGCCACATTGCCATTTGAAGTTAGAATGCAGGGTGGCAGCTCAAAAAGCTTTTTTTATTTATTGTTAAGAATTTACATTTGGCATTTACTCAATTATATCTGATAGCATATTGACAGCTCAGTAAAATTCCAGATGAGACGTTCCTGTTAATAATCACTAACGCCCCTCCGCCCCCCAGCGTTTCTAAAGGGCGCTGAAGAGAGCTTTGATGCTCATGTGGCTGTGGAATAAACTTATGGTCTGACTTCAGGGCTTATCATCTCTGGAACCCTCAGACTTCAGCTCTAATAAAGATACCAGGCTGGTGGTAACATCAGATCACTTGGAAAATTTGCCTGCCTGTTCATCTCATTCTGTTTTTTGATAAATGATAAATTTCTTGTCCCTCATGTTAGATGTTTTGTCCCAGGAGCCTGAATTGGCACCATTGGGAAAATTCCAGACAATTGGATTTGGGCTCACTATGAGGAAGTCATTTCAAATAAGGCCTCCAGGACAGCCTGGGACTGCCTCATTATTTTTCTGTCACTGAGGTGTTCCAACAAAGACTGAGCTCCACTTTGGGAGGTGCAGCCATTGGGCAGATGGGTGAACGCACAGCTTTCTTGTCTCTTTAGCTCCCTCAGAGTCTGACCTTGTAGATATCAGTCTAATAGAAACCAAAGTTACTTCACTTTTCCCAGCCTCACTTTTCCCTGTCCCCCTTTCCCCTCCCACCTTTTGTCAGTCTATCTTCTCAGGTTATTGAATGCCCCTGTAAATCAGGAGCAGAAGGGATGACTAATATGTCATTCCTGCTTTCAAGGGGGCTCACAGTCTACAGGAAGAGAGACTTGCAGCAAAGCAAGCTATCTACTGGGTACTGTGGGGAGTCACACCTTTAACCTGAGGTGCATCAGGTCTCATATTGTGACCGAGGCAGTATGTTGTCTGAATTACTCTTGAAAATGACTTGAGAGAGGGCTGTGTTGAAGGCGAGTATCTTTTTTTTCTCAGTTCAATGTGGGGCCACTTTCTCCTCTGGCATGAACAGATTGCTCTGTTGAGCACAGACTAAGTAGTTAGCTGATGTTTAGGAGTCATGTTGTATGAAAAATATCTTTTAAACATTAGAATCGCAGCTAACCTAGAAGGCCTATGAGAATTGAGACAACTCTCCCTTTAAAAGGGAAAGATATAGTATTTGGTGTTTCTCAAACTTATCTTGGAGACTGGTTTAAGCAGGGTATAAAGCACATGCAGAGACATGTAGGTTTGAAAGACCATGGCTAATCCAGAAAATTGTGGGTTTGTGTGTCTGAGTGGACAGAGTATGGGAGGGAAAGACAGTGAAGAGATTTGGGGACTTGGAGAGAAAGGTCTAGCTTCTGGAGAACTGCTTTGGGTGCTGGGTCAGAGTAAGAGGCCAATCTTTCTCAAACTACAGTCATTTTAGAACCATCTTCACAATCTTTGTCATGGGCTCAATGCCACATATGTTATGATTTAATGTTTTTCTTTGAATCAATTCAATTTAAAATTTTTAAATAATCACATGGAAATTTTGTATCCCTAACGCAAGTGGAAACCAGTATTCCTTTCCATAAATAGAATAAATATACATGTGTGCATGCACACACACACACACTGAATATTAGACAGTTGTCAGATTCTAGTCTGCTACAGACCATAAGCTTGAGCCATGATTCGATTTTGTTAAAAAGGGGGATTAGGGCATTTTAGAGAGGTGTTAAATAGATATGTCCTTAGTGAGACTGGCTCGTTGTTCAATTAGGGAGATCAAATGAGAACTAAAAAATTAATAATTTTCCCTGGCTGACATGGCTCAGTGGATTGAGTGCTGGCCTGTAAACCAAAGGATCACCAGTTTGATTCTCAGTCTAGGGCACATGTCTGGGTTACAGGCCAGGTCCCCAGTAGGGAGTGCAGGAGAGGCAACCACACATTGATGTTTCTCTCCATCTCTTTCTCCCTCCCTTCCCCTCTCTAAAAATTAAAAAAAAAAGTAAATTGAAAAAACAAAAATTAATAATTTTCTTCCATTATAATTTCAGATCATTATGTCACCCAAAATATTTCCCATTTTGAAAAACACTGCTCTAGGTTAGAGGGGAACCACTAACGGTTTGTAAATGCTGTCTGTTCTTGCTTTAGAAAGCTAGTTTGTTCAATTCTGTGGGTGATGATTGGAATGGGCAGTACTGGAGGCAGGAAGGCTGTAGTTTAAGGGAAAAAAGAAGCCCAGGAGAGTAATGCGGAGTCTGGTCTTTGGGACTATGGCTACTGCAGGGGAGGACAGACTGTTGCGTGATTTAGCAGAGAGAACAGACAGGTCTTAGGGGCAAACGGTAAGGAAGGGGGTCTCCTGAGTCAACCATAGTGGCTCCAACTGTGACTGATGAGTGAATGGAGAGGCAGGTTTGGGGATCAAGGAGGCATGTTGACTTTGAGTCTTCAGGAAGTCTTCGTGGAGAAGTCAGGTGAAATACCTGTATATCTATTTGTAGATACAATTCGAGATCTCTGGTGGTGGAAAGAAGGACATATTTTAGAGCTAGATAAATCTGAGTTTGACTCCTGGCTCCACTTCTCACTTCTTGGGACCTTGGTTTTCTCTTTTGACTGTGAAATTGCAAACCCCAACCTTAAGTATTACTAGGAGGGTTATTGGTGTGCCTGGGTTAGTATGTGGCACAGAGCTGATACCCACAAATCAGTAATGATTATTTAAGGTCTTTCTACCTTCATAGCCATACCTCTCATATTTTGGAGAAATATAACTTCAAAATCAACAGATTGCTGCATGTTTCCCCTGGAATGAAAGAAGCATTCATTCCATGTGTGTGATGACACTGGGCATTCTTGTGTTTGTGGGTTTTTGATGTAGAAAGAGCACATCACTGACCTTCATTTTCTGGAGAGAAGTTTGTTGCTGCTGCCAAGGTTCAGAGGCTCAAGCCAGCTGAGCATCCTTGAATTCTTCCCTGTCCATTTATGTCTGCTTTTTACATTAGTGAGAGTAAAAGAGCCCTGTCCATCTGCTTGACTGGCTTTGCCTACTGCCCAGTGGCTTAGAAAGAAGTAACGGGGAGGCCGGAGCTTTGCAGTTGACAGCCTCTCCTTATTGACTTTGTGACCTGGTCAAGGGTACTGCCTTAAGTCTCTGTTTTCATTGCAAAACAGGGTTAATAGTACCCACTTTGCAGAGCAGTTGGGAGGATTAGAGATGGTATACCCAGAGAACCATTTTAGCTCTTTTAGGTGTGTGGTGTGTTCTTTAAATACTGTGTTGTTGTTCTTAGTTGTCATCTGTGAAACTTGTTGTGATAGACAACTTGTCACCTCTATAGGGCATGTGGGAGGCAGTTATTAGTATGATAGCCTTCACCCAGAGATAACCTTCTGTTACTTGATAATGCATATGAAGATCTAGATTGACCAAGGGGAGAGATATGTACACTTCTTCCCACTCTGAGAACATTGGTGTGGAATGGGACTGTGGATGACACCTGCTGTTTTCTTTCGAGGCAGTGGAAGGGCTGAATGTCAGGAGCTGCCCCAGCCTAGATCTGAAGAGGGGCTGACCCTTACTTCATCACAGGTGTTCCTCCACTGTCCTTCAGTGCCAAAGTTATTTAGCTTTTGGTGTTACTTCTCCTGCTTATCCATGGGCTAGTCAGAGACTGGCTCCCATCCTTGCTGTGAACCTTGTGAGCTTTCTGGCTCTCTGCCTTACAGGAAGGATCCCATCAAGCTCTTGTCGTGCTCAAAGCCCTGCTCACAGATATATAGTGCAAAAAGTAATGAAGTGAGTGCCACCCAAGAGAAGGATATGAAGCTGGTGGAAAATCAGGTCCTAAGAGCAACGGTTAAAAGCTCTGTGTCAACTTGGGAAGATCTGATTTAAAGACAGGCTTTGACTTTCTGCTGCAGAGTGTTTTTAGAGAGGCTTGTTAAAAAACAACTTGGTAAAGTTTCAACTCTGTTGGAGATAGCAGAATCAAGATTCAGATAATTTCTGTGGGATTGGACACTGAACCAAAGCCAACATGATGAATGAAATAGGATTAAGTGGAAGGGGTGTTGGGAATTCTAGTGGGCTACCAGCTTCCCTGAGCAGTAATGGGCTGGCTCTGCCATGTCAGCCAGCTCCCACCAGGCTGCTTTCCTGTGATCATACGATCCATAGCTTGGGAAGTGATGTGCAGCCAGCACACATCTGGAGCACTGGCTTCCACTCTTCCAAATATGGAGCTTGTGTTTGGAGAGGAGCTCCAACAAACTATAATTGACTCCCAGAACAGCTTTGGCCACCACACCACACTCCTGCACTGTCCCGTAGCAGACCCTGAGGGAAGGCCTTGGCTAGGCAGGGTGACTGGGAGACTAAGGATTCTGAAATCAGAGACCAGTTTGTGTGGTCTGGGCCATAAGACTCATCCTCCTGATTCTTGGTGATACCCTTGACGAAGGGTCTGGAGATCTTTAGTCAGAGGAAGAGGAAAGTACTTGTCATGTCTGAGCAGGTAGGTGGTATAGTGAAAAGTGCTTTTGTAGTCTAGCTGATTGGAGGGTTTGGGCAAACATCGTAATCTCTGTGAGTCTGTTTTCTCATCTGTACACGGGGGCATGGTACTTACTTCAGAGTAGACATATGGCCCAGTGCCACTGAGGACTTGGTAGAAGTCACAGGCAGGAGGTCTTGACTCCTCCTGAGGAAGGAAGAGCTCTGGAGTTGTGGCCGAGCTGCCTCATGCAGTGCCTAGAGCCCTTGAGGTGGAGGGGTTAGGCTTAGCCAGTGGAGGACTTAGGCTGAGGCTTGTTAGGTACCAGGCTAGACTGAAGAGTTTTCTCATACATGCCATGCAGGATAATTTAAAAGGAGTACCATCAAACAGACACTTTTAGTCATAAAGTTACTTATTTTAATGTATGTTAGGAAAAAAAATCCAAAAAACTAGTATATCAAACCTATCATTTTAATGGAAGCTGTTGCTTTCCTTTGGCTTCTTTTTTTTTCAGTATAAAAAAGTATGTTAATTTAAAGAAAAACATGAAGTAAATAATAAACCAGGCAAGACTCTTCAAGAATGTTAAGATCAGGACTTCCGGCCTAGATGGAGGTGTAGGTAGATACACTTTGCCTCCTTGCACAACCAAAAGAAGGACAACAACAAATTTAAAAACAAAAATTAACCAGAACTGCCCCAAAATTGAGCTGTATGGAAGTCGGACAACCAAGGAGTTAAAGAAGAAACATTCATACAGACTGGTAGGAGGGGTGGAGACAGGCAGCTGGGGTGGAGAGGACACTCAGCAAGGTGGTGGCTGGAGGACCAGAGGGACAAGGTGGCAACTGACAGACTGAGTGGTCCCACATTTGCTTGTGGGTAAACCGGGAGGAACAACTTGGGGGCGAGACAGACCATGCAACTCAGGGTTCCAGAATGGGGAAATAAAGCCTCAAAACCTGTGACTGAAAAAATCTGTGGGGGTTGCAGAGGCGGAAGAAACTACCAGACTCACAGGAGAGTTCACTGCAGAGACCCACAGGGTCCTAGAGTGTACACAAACCCACCCACCTGGAAATCAGCACCAGAAGAGCCCAATTTGCCTGTGGGTAGTGGGGGAAGTGACTGAAAGCCAACAGAGAGCCAAGCAAGTGGTATTGTACCCTTTTGGACCCCGACCCCACATACAGCACCACAACACAGCAAAGTGGGTTGCCCTGCCCTGGAGAATACCTAAGGCTCTGCCCCTTACAGTGTAACAGGTGTGCTGAGACAAAAAAAATGGCCCAAATGAAAGAACAGATCAAAGCTCCCAAAATAGAACTAAGCAATGAAGA
Organism: Micronycteris hirsuta; assembly: GCA_004026765.1. NCBI lineage: Eukaryota > Metazoa > Chordata > Mammalia > Chiroptera > Phyllostomidae > Micronycteris > Micronycteris hirsuta. The sequence continues at coordinate 17,295 of PVJI01019117.1, forward strand.
GATAGCCAACATTTCAGATTCAAAGTTCAAAATACTGGTAACGAGGATGCTCACAGAAGTGGTTGAGAATGGTCACATAGTAGAGGAAGAAGTGAAGGCTATACAAAGTGAAATAAAGGAAAATATACAGGGAGCCAACAGTAAACGGAAGGAAACCAGGACTCAAATCAATGATTTGGAGCAGAAGGAAGAAATAAATATTCAACCAGGACAGAATGAAGAAAGAAGAATTCAAAACAAACGCGAAGAGGCTTAGGAAATTCCAGGACAACTTTAAATGTTCCAACATCCAAATCATAGGGGTGCCAGAAGGAGAAGAGGAAGACCGAGAAATTGAAAACTTATTTGAACAAATAATGAAGGAGAACTTCCCTAATCTGGCAAGGGAAATAGACTTCCAGGAAGTCCAGGAAGCTCAGAGAGTCCCAAAGAAGTTGGACCCAAGGAAGCACACACCAAGGCACATCATAATTACGTTACCCAAGATTAAAGATAAGGAAAGAATCTTAAAAGCAGCAAGAGAAAAGGAGACAGTTACCTACAAAGGAGTTCCCATTAGACTATATGCTGATTTCTCAAAAGAAACCTTGCAGGCAAGAAGGGGTGGAAAAAAGTATTCAAAGTCATGAAAGGTAAGGACCTACATCCAAGATCACTCTTTCCAGGAAAGCCATCATTTATAATGGAAGGGCAGATAAAGTGCTCCCCAGATAAGGTCAAGTTAAAGGAGTTCATCATCACTAAGCCCTTATATGTTAAAGGGACTTTTCTAAGACAAAGATGATGAAATCTATGAATAGTAAAATGACAACAAACTCATAACTGTCAACAACTGAACAGAAAAAAAACAAAAACAAACTAAGCAAACTACTGGAACAGAAAGAGAGTCACAGAAATTGAGATCCCATGGAGGGTTATCAGTGGGGAGGTGGAGGGGGAGAATGGGGGAAAAGGTACAGGGAATAAGAAGCATAAATGGTAGGTACAAAATAGGGGAGGTTAAGAATAGTATGGGAAATGAAAAAGCCAAAGAACTTATATGTACAACTCATGGATATGAACTTTGGGGGCGATGCTGGTGGGAGGTGGGGGTACAGGATGGAGAGGAATAAAGGGGAGAAAAAAATGGGACAACTGTAATAGCATAATCAATAAAATATATTTTGAAAAAAGAAATATTCATAGTCATGAATAGCAGGGACCTACAGCCAAGATTACTCTACCCAGAAAAGATATCATTTTCAATCAGTGGGCAGATAAAGACCTTCCTAGACAAGAAAAAACTAAAGGAGTTCATCAACACCAAACCATTATTATATAAAATATTAAAGGGACTTATTTAAGGAAAAGAAGAAAATCAAAACTATGAACAGTAAAATGGCAATAAATATATATCTATCAGTAATTGAATCTGGGAAACAAACTAAGCAAACAAGAGGAAGAGGGACAGAGTCATGGATACATGGAATGTTTTGATGGCTGCCAGGTGGAAGTGGGTGTGGGGGAATGTGGGTGAAGAGGTGAGGGGATTAAGAAGTATAAACAGGTAGTTACAGAACAGCCGTGGGGATGTAAAGTACAGTACAGGAAATAGAGGAGCCAAAGAATATATACACATGACCCATGGACATGAGCAATGATGTGGGGATTGCCTGAGGGAGTTGGAAGGATTGCTGGGTGGATGAGGGAAAGGGAGAAAAATTGGGACAACTGTAACAGCATAATTAATAAAATATAATTAAAAAATATTAAGATCATAAAAGATGCTCTCCGATCTCCTCACCAAAAAAAATGGACCGGTGACACTTCTAGATTAGAGGAAACCAAAGAGATCAGATCTACAAAAAAAATAAAGAGTAGTTCTGAGAGACATTATGGGGAATGAAAGACAGTTGAGGGAAATTTGAATATGGGCAGTAGAGTAAGTAACATGGTCTCAGTGTTAAATTTCTTGGGTAGGACAGTGTCCTGATTCTTACAAGATAGACGTTAAGGCTTTAAGTATCATTGTGTCTGAGACTACTTTAAAATGGTTAGGGAAACATTTATGTATAGTACTATCTAAGTTATATACATTATATGTATTGTACGTTTACATAACATATACATATATGTACATGGAGAAAGGGAGAGAACACAAGTGTAGAAACTGTTAACATTTGGCGGCACAACTAGATGAGGTGTTCTTTTAGCTTTTCTACACTTTTGAATTTTTCAAACTTTGGGGAATTAGTGAACTAAAAGCAGCAGTAAGCATGTCCTTGCTGAGGAAACTCTCTGTGGTTTGGCGCTGTCCTCTGAGACAAGCTGAGCCCCCGTGGTACCTGAATTGCCGCCCTTCGTTCTCCTTCAGCTGCGCAGGCCATGGTTCTTTGAGTGCCGTGGCCTCTGTGCTGTTCCCTTGGCGTAAACTGTCCTGTTTGTTGTGTCATTTCATCTCAGCTCCAACACAGCCCTCTGAGCAAGAGGCACCCAAACCTGCCTTTCTTTTTCTTTTTTTAATAGTATTTATTTACTTATGGTTTTATTTAGTTATTTTTGGAGAGAAGGTAAGGGAGAGAGAAAGAAAGGGAGAGAAACATTAATGCGTGGCGGCCTCTCGCACGCACCCTACTGGGTGCCTGGCCTGCAACCCAGGCATGTGCCCTGACTGGGAATTGAAATGTCAACCTTTTGCTTTACAGTCCGGCACTCAATCCCCTGAGCCGCACCAGCCAGGGCCAAACCTGCCTTTCTAATGCTACCAGTCCTCAAGTCACTGTCACAACATCAAATTTTAATTTCTTCACTGCATTGTCACCATTTGAAGTGACCGTTGTAGTTAATTACATGGTATTGTCTGTCCTCTCACTAGAATATAAGCCCCATGATCAGGAAGAAGATGAAACCAGGAAGCAGCAGTGGACAGAGCAAAGCTTGTGATGGTGGTACAGCAATGAGTAACATTTGGGAACCGCTGTGTTGTGGTACTCTCATTCAAGTCCTCCGGCAGTCCTTGCTGACTTTTCATTTCTGGAGCGTAGGTTTAATATTACATTATGATTTATATTATAAGAAAAAAATTTGACCTAAGAAAAATCATTCAGTGATATATCACTAATATAATATAAGTTGGTTAGAAAATATGATATGAATTTGAAAAAGATCAGTAAAATGAGATGGCTAAATTAAAAATTTTGTCTTGGCCAGTGAGGTAGAATTTATTCAGTAACTATTTGCAACCACCAGTTGAGATCCATACTCAACAAAAAAATGACCTGGTATAGACCCAGAGGACATCAGTTGACACCCAATATTAATGATATAATGTAAGGTTATAGAATTACCTGAGGTTCTTTATTTCTAGAAGGGAAACTGGAAATTATTGTGCTGTGTGTTACCTAAAACCTATAATTCAGATGCTTTTGAAGAAGGTTGGTGGGCAGCAGTTAATGGCCATGATCACTGGAGGAAGGGCAACAGCAAAATCACATAAGAGGGGAAACCTTGGGTGAAGATGTGTCTGGGGGAGTTCGAGTATTCTGTGAAGAATTGAATTAGAAGATGTGGTGTTTCATTATTGAGGTTGTAATACTGTACTGAGATACAGCGTCTTTGCCACCTTACCTTCCTGCCATGTGGCCAGTACCTGGCCCACACATTTGGACTCTCAATTATATTATGGCTTTTAACATCCCTAATTGGTTCATGATCTTAGGTCTCGTTTCAAGGCAATTGCAAGCCTTTGGATATTAGGGATTTGGCATATGCTCCCTTTGCGTCTGCCTGCATCTAGAATAGAATTGCATGCACAGCCAGCAGGGCCTTCACTGGGGGGATGGAACATGGGTTTTGGATTCAGAGGGCCTGGGTTTGGATCCTGGCTCTACTACCCAATATCTGTGCGGCTTTGGATAAAGTGATGATGATTGTGACCTTTTTATTTATTTATTTTTAGAGGTAGGATGAGGGAGTGAGGGAAAGAAACATCAATGTGTGGTTGCCTCTTGCAGGCCCTGGTGCCCCGCACTGGGGAACTTGCCTCACAACCTAGGCTTGTGCCCTTACTGGGAGTTGAACCAGCAACGCTTTGGTTCACAGTCCAGTGCTCAATCCACTGAGCCACACCAGCCAGGGCTGATTGTGACCTTGATGGTAGAAGTTAATGAATTCATTGGGCCTTATCTGTGAAATAAAAGTGACCATAATGTGTGGGTGGGTCAAGTGAGATAATGTGTATAAATAGTCTGTTTAGTGGCATGGAAGGTGCTATGAAAGTTTTAAAATCATGAGGTGAATTGAATTGTTAAAGCATGGGCTAATACATTGTATTAGTATGTAATCTTTGGTTGTAAAGGACATAAATTCAACCCAAACTGCTTCTTAAAACCAGCAAGGTAGTGAGGGCAGGCTTTAAGCACAGCTGGATCCAGGGCCTCAAATGATATGACCGGGAGCCTGCCTCCATTTCCCTCGTGTTGACTTATTTCTCAGGCTGCTGTCTCCCAGGAGATTGCGGAGCTGCCCATAGCTCTTTGATTCAGCTTTCTTTCTGCCAAGTGACCTCCCCTAGCAGAAAGAGAGACCTTTCCAGAAATCCCAACAAATACAGAAGAGAGACTTTGTGGCCAGATCTGGGTTTCATGTCTCCACCTGGAGCTGGGACTGGAATTCCTGCCGTCTATACAGTAGGAATTGAGATGGAGAAAGAGGTGATTCCCAAAGGAAAAGGGAGAGACTCTGTGACCAGTCGAAGGCATGCTGGTCTCCTTCACCACAGGAGAGGCATGGTTCCTGCATTGGGTTCCAAGTCTCACACAGCCTAGCAGATTTACCAAGCCTTCATTTCAAACCAAACATTCCGCTGTTTTTCTTGCTCTGGAAATTGTTGATAAAACCTTTCCTGTTTAGTTGAAACATTGCAAAAGTTACACAGGAAAAATAAACAAGACTCTGGCCAGTTGTGAAATGGAGAACATCAAGGTTTGGCCAGTCACCAGGCTCAGCTTCCACTGGGGTGGCTTCATGTCTATGAACTGGTCTAAAACATGGGATTTTAGTTTAGGTTCTGTTGGTTACAGAACAAGAAACTAGCTCATAATGGGTCTCCTGAAGGGATGGGTTTGAGAGAGGCAGAGGTGTGCTTGGACTGGGCGTGCTGAACCCAGGTTGAAGCAGGTGGTTGTCTGTACCATGTAGCCACAGCAATGTCCCTGCATGGCCTTCCATTTGGCCCAGTTAGGGTACCTGTCCCCTCATCTGCTCCTTCACCCCTCAGCTGGCCCACTCAGTCCTGCACCTGGCCTCTGACAGCTAGCTGCCTGTACGTGAACTCTACCTCACACCCTCCACCTCAGCACACCCACCTCATAGCCTTGTTTCTCAGTGAATCACACAAGATCCTTAGGGGAATCTGTTAGCTCAGCTTGCTGTAGTCTCAGGTCGCTGACCAATTTCTGGCTACATCACTCTTGGGACAGTGTGGTGTAGTCCTGTTCATTGTGGACTGATTTAGGGCAATGGCAGCTATAGGTAGGTTGGAATCCTTTGGCAAAAGAGGCAGGCAGGGTCAGTCTTTGTCCTGCTGCTTTGGGCAGTGGTCTTGAAAACTGGTTTCAGATGAGATCAGGTGTATTCAGGGTACCCTGAAACACCAATCCAAAAGAACCTATGCACCCCAATATTCATAGTGGCACAATTGACAATAGCCAAGTGCTGGAAGTAACCTAAGTACCATCAGTAAATGAATGGATCAAAAACTATGGTACATTTACACAACGGAATTCTACGCAGCAGAAAGAAAGGAGCTCCTACCCTTTGCGACGCCACACATAGAACTGGAGAGCATTGTGCTAAGTGAAATAAGCCAGGCACTGAAAGACAAATACCATATGATCTCACCTTTAAGTGGAACTTAATCAACAAAACAAACAAGCAAGCAAAATATAACTAGAGACATTAAAATTAAGAACAAACAGACAGTAACCAGAGGGGAGGTGGGTGGGGATAATGGTGGTTAGGGGGGATGGGTTTTCAGGAACGACTATAAAGGACACATGGGCAAAACCAAGAAGGGGGTGGAAGCAAGGGAGGGAGGTGGGGATGGCTGTGGTGGGGGGCAATAGTGGGGAGTATATGCAGACAACTGTAATTGAACAACAATAAAATAATTTAAAAAATAGCAAAAGAAAACTTTTCAGGTACCTGACCCCTTGCCCCTGGGATGGACTCTTATTATATGGGTAGCTCAATCATTTTTACTCTAATATCTTAATAGATAATAAGGTAACAATTTCTATGATAAAGTATTTATATTTACTGTGAAGTAAGTTTTCTTTTCCCAATTTTGAAAGAGAATAGGAAGAAGAAGAAAAAACTATCCATAATCCTACCACCAGAGATGTTAATAATGATAGCAGTTAACATCTTCATAGCTTTTGCATTGTGCCAGTCACTATTGTATGTATTCATTGAATTCTTACAGCAACAATATAAGGTAGAATGGAGATATTATTATTCTTATTCCTGGTTCGGAATAGAAGTCAGGTCTGTGTGTGTGTGGAGGTGGGGGGGCATTGACAAGGATGTGGGGTGCTGATGTAAAGCCCTGGTTCAAGTGCTAACCAGGGGCTTGTGTGGGTTTCATCCCAGGCAGAGTGAGGTTGGACTAGAAGTAGTGTCCTGTCCGGGAGCTGCAACAGCACAGTCAAAGACAGGGTCTTACGTCCCTTGTCCCCCAGGTCTTTCCAGAAAAAGTCCAACCATTGATAATATCTTGAGAATGGTTTGTGTGACATCAGTGTAACTTGGAAGCCAACGAGAGTGGACTGGAATGTGCATGCATGAACAGTGACCACTTCACTGTACTAGGCAGTGGGGGCGTGTGTGCTCTGTGGCCATCACATTCAAAATGACTGAATGAGTAGAACAATCAGTGTGCATCAGATTTTGCTGTAAGCTTGAACATTTCTCTATGGAAACTATTCGGATGATGCAGACGGCCGCAGCTATGGGCAACTGGTGATTGGCAGCTTCATCATGACAATGTTCCTGCTCAATGCATCCCATCTCATGCAGAGATTTTTGGTGAAACATCAAGTCACCCAGGCAATTCAGGCCCCCTGCCTCCCTGATTTGGCACCCTAGGACTTCTGACTTTTCCCAAAACTAAAATCACCTTTAAAAAGGAAGAGATTTCAGATTGTCAGTGAGATTCAGGAAAATATGACAGGGCAGCTGATGGTGATTGGGAGAACTGTGTGAGGTCCCCAAGTGCCTGAGTTGAAGGGGACTAAAGCGTCATTGTCCTATGTACAGTGTTTCTTCTATCTTCTTCAATAAATGTCTCTTATTTTTCATATTACATGGCTGGATACCTTCTGGACAGACTCGTATACCTTGACCCTCCAGTTTGGTTCTTAGCTTCCTAGGTCTAGACCCTCTGGGCCTCCTCACCTGCCCTAAGAACCTGCCTGGATGTGTTTGAATTAAACATATACATGAGAGTCTGGGAGTGAGTACCAACTCCCTTTTTCTTACATCCTATGTTCATAACTTGTCTCAGCTGCGTTCTTTTCCACTCTTGCTATGACTATTGTTCTGGAGATAGGACCTCATGGGAAACCTCAGCATTTTAGGGAGAGGGTTAATGTGAGTGATGGGAATGAGTCAAATATTAATTATTATCCCATCTATTGAGCACTGTCTATATTTTAGGCTCTGTGCTTGGCACTATGAAAAATATTTCTACTTTGCTACACAACTCAGGTTTTATAAAAAGAGGGAAGTCAGGGCTGGGGGTAGGGGTGAAGAGGTTTGCTCAAGACCACACAGCAGGCCATTGGAGAGCTGGTGTTGGAATCCAGATCCAAGTAAGGGGCAGAGACCAAGAGTCAAGAACACAGTGTATGTATGTTTCCTTTAATCCAAGTTCTTTTTAGCAGGCTTTTGGCAAATAGCACTGCGGTACTGAAAGATGTTCTCCAAGATGTTGTACTTTACGTGATTCAGGAACTGAAATGGAAGAGGGGAAAAAGAAGGGGGGGAGGGCCTGAAATTAACAAGCTTCGTTGGTAGGCCTCTTCAGTTGTCTCTGGTCCTGACACAGACATAGAGTATAAGAACCACTCTGGAAACAGCTGTTAACAGGACAGTGTACATTTAGCCTTTCTTTTTTCATTGTTGCTGGAAAAATAATCAGCTCTATATCTTAAGTGCTTGATAAAGTGGCCCAGACACCAGCTGTAACTTAAAACAATTTTTGTTTTAGTTGCTTTTAACAAACAGTTGCGGCTGGCTTTCTGGGCCAAGCACAGTTATCCATGTCTTATAGAGGGCGACTTGAACTACTCCACTGTCTTGATTTGTGTTTCCTTCTTTAGATGTGTCCATTCAATCATTCTTTTGGTATGTTTTCAGAGGCTTGGGTTGGGGGTTTAAAAGAGTGATTCTGGACTGGGTATTCGTTATGACAGCATTTACTGAATATGCCAGGCACTGGGCTAGTGCAGTTGGTGGACAGGATGGGGTCCCAGCCCTTCCAGGTCTTACAATCTAATAGAGAAGCCAGACAAATAAGAACAGGGCCTCTCCCCAGCCCAAAGGCAACTTCAACTTTTTTGTTGATTTTTTAAATAATCCTTAATGTTTATGATACTTTTTGTTTTTCTTAGTTTCATACATTATCTGTAGCCTCCCTACTAAGGAAGACAAGAATTCTTCCCCTTCTCATCTGGTCTTTTCAGTTGTAGTTGGGTATTCTTTCATATCTTCAAAAACTTTAGGGCACTGTGCTTTGGGAACACTGTGTAGCTAAATAAAACCCAGTGCTTGCTTCTAGGAGGCTTACAGACCAGCAGGGAGATGGGCCTTTGAGCAGGCAATGTGAGGATTAGTCATTCTGTATCAGATTTGAAAGAGGGGTAGGTCTGAATGGTCAGCTTTGCCACCTCTCTGTCCAAGCTGGTTCACTCGGGCCTGACTGCTGAGGAGCAGAGCAGCTCCCTTCTCCCCATTGCTGTCCTGGCCCAGCCACCATCCTCTCCAACTGGCACATAACAGTAGCTTCCCAACTGGCCCCTTGCCTTTAATAATCCATTGTCCCCTTGGGGGCCATAGTGAACTTCAAAAAACATATCCCTCCCTCACCTAAAAAACTGCCATTGGCTTTCTGTTACATGTGAGATAAAACCCAAGCTCTGACTTTAGCCTTCAAGAGTCCACGTGACTCAGCCCCTCCTGTCAGCCTCCCTGTGGCTTGTGCAGACATTCAGACTTCTCTTGCTAGGGCCTTGTCACCTGCTGTTTCCTCTGCTGAGAACAATCTTCATTTTTATCTTTCAAGGGAACCTTCCTGACTACTCTTTAGCATATCGCCCACTGCACCCCACTACTTTAATACCACAATGCTGTTTTATTTTCTGCATAGCTTCTACCTCTATCTAAAAGCTCTGGTTGGAGTGTCGTCCTAATAAGCCAACATTGTGGGTTCAATTCCCAGTCAGGGCACATACAAGAATCAGCCAATGAATGCATAAATGAGTGGAACAACAGATTGATGTTTCTCTTTCTCTCTTTCTCTTTCCCTTCCTCTCTCTCTCTCTCTTTCCATTCTTCTCTCTCTCCAAAAATCAATAAATAAAGATATAAATAAAAATAAATAAAAGTACCTGTGTCTCCCACTAGAATGTAAACTCTATAAGACAGGAACTCTTTCGTGAAACTGCTGCATTCCCCTTAGAGTAGTGTGTTGGGCATGGTAACATGCTAAACAAAAATGTACTGATGAAATGAACCTTTTTTTTGGTTAGATTTTTATTTATTTATTTTAGATGGAGGAAAAGGGAGGGAGAAAGAGGGAGAGAAACATCAATTTGTGGTTGCTTCTTGTGCGCCCCCCTATTGGGGACCTGGCCCACAGCCCAGGCTTGTGCCCCCACTGGGAATTGAAACAGTGACCCCTTGGTTCACAGGTGGGCGCTCAATCCACAGAGCCACACCAGCCAGTGCTGATGGAATGAATCTTAGAGGAGTGCTCTTCCAGCGTGTCCCTAGGACCTATCGTTGCTCTGCTGTCTGAGGTCATTATTGAAAACATGTCCTAGTTATAGTTGTGTCCAGGAATAAAGTATTGTTCCTAAGTAGCATTTAGGAACAAAAAGAATGCCTAACAGTAATGATAATAGCAAACCCTTACATAACACTTACTGCATGTCAAGCACTGTTCTGTGCACTTTATTAGAGTAACATGTATTTTCCATCTCTGTGGGATAGGAACGATTAACACCTCCATCTGCCAGATGAGGAAACTGAGGACAGGTAACATAACTTAACAAAGTCCATAGCTTTATAAACCAGTGGTGCTAAGATTTGAACCCAGACATTCTGGCTCCTGAGTCTATGCTCTCATCCAAATGTGCCTAAGTTTCATCCAGGGAATATCTCTGGAGTTACATGAATTAGACAGACTTTATCTCTAGAGGTGGAAATGGCAATAGACGGCATCATTCCCACTTACTGAGCATTCTGTTCTGTGGCTGTCGCAGCGTGGCCAGTGATGGCACACGAGTGTCTGCAGACATAGAGGACATAAATGTCTTTCATGTCAGAGGACAGGGGCCTTTTCAGAGACCATTACAGGAAACAGGAGACAGCGCATGTTCTCAGACAGGTGTGAAGTACCCATGGGCATGTACGGCTATGGCTATTACTAGCTACACAGTTTGAGGATTTCTCCAGGTGCAAGAAGCTTCCTTTGCTGTTCTTATAAGGATTTTTATGCCCTCCTGGTCTCTGCTTCTAATTCACTGTTCTGAAGTTCTGACTCTGTAGCTGCCTAAAGTAACTGGTACAAACAATTCCAGCCTGTCTTGAATATGTACTGTGAGACCAGGCCAAGTGGAGATCAACTTGCCGAGAACATCCCACAGTAGACTGAGCTTCAAGCCTATATATTTCCTCTGCAGTGCTTTATGTATGTGATTGCCAGTTTTCACGATATCCCTTCTTGTGGGTGGGTGGTAGGATAGATCAGCAGCCCCAGATTGCCAAGTTGGCACAACCAGGGTTCAGATTCAGGTCTGTCTGACTTGGAGATGACAATACAATTCTGGTTATAGTTCTCTCTTCCCCAAAATGACTTCCGTTACTCCCAGTACATTTAGTTTTCATCAGTGTTTTTGAGTGGTAAGAATGGCACGAGATATCTAGTATCCCTGAGAGCACGCCACACTTGACCCTTAGAGTTTACCATATTCTTTCAGACTTCTAGTTAGTGTGGTGGGCCATGCTGCACTTGGATGCCTTGTGTCCCAAACATAGTGACATGCTGGAGCCAGGGAGGAACATCTTTAAGGGATGGACATGAAAAAGGAAGTCAGATTCACAGCAAATAGGACTGGCAGCCAGTTGGTCACAGGGGTATCTAGACTGGAGAAGTGAAAGTTCAACTCATAAATTAAGAAAAGAAACTAGGAAAGTTTTCCCCCAGCAGAGAGAGATGAATTGCTCACTTTGGGTAGTGAGCTTAGTAAGAGTTCCTTTCCCCCAGGAAAGGACAGAATTCCTGAGCTGCAGGGCTCATCCCTGCATTAAAGGTGCTTATGGAAATCCTGAGGAAAAAAATTAATGTAAATACTGGTGATGCCATTTGGCCCTGGCTGCTGTAGCCCGCCATCACTCCACGGGGGCACTCTTCAGTCACACACATGTATAACCTCCCCCAGGAAACAATCCTTGCTTGCTGAGGATGAATTTACAAACAAAACCACGAGGAATACAAGAAAAATCACTACTATGAAAAAGACATTCTATAGACAAAAATGCAAAAATTCATATCCTAGGAACTAGAAGTCATAAAACAAATCTGAAAGAGGCTTTAAAATAAAAATGCTTGGGCCCTGATTGGTGTACCTCAGTAGGTTGGGCATCATCCTGCAAACAAAAAGGTCGTCAGTTTGATTCCTGGTCAGGGCACATCCTTGGGTTGTGGATCAGGTCCCTGGTTAGGGACACATGAGAGGCAACCAGTCTATGTTTTTCTCCCTCTCTTTCCTTCTCTCTAAAAATAAATAAATAAAATCTTTTAAAAATACAGTGCTTGACATGTAGAAACATGTAGAAGTGAAGAAATAGAATTCATAACAAGATTAGGACATTATGGAAAAAGTATAGATTTAAAAAAAAACACACCCAAAATTCTAAATATTGAAAATGCAGTTATTGCCATGCACTTTCAGATTAATTAGCTTATTAATGCCTCATGGAGTTAGTGTATGTACGTACTTTTATTCCTCATATGTTATTTTTTAAAGCTTTCCTCCCCTGAATATGTAAGCAATTTATACATATTCAAAATCTGGGAAATAGCAGAAAGTATAAGGAAGAAATTAGAATCTAATTATTTAGGATAACTCCTGTTAATATTTTGACATATTCTTTTTTCTGGTAGGGACCTCGCTGAATATAAGTTTCAGACCCTGATATACAAGTGTTTTGAACCATGAGTTTTGTTTGATATTATTAAATATCCCTTGAAAACATATTTAATGGCTCCCTAGTATCCCACTGTCTTGCTCTGCAATTCTGTGTATTTCATCTCTTCTTTTTTTAAAAATTATTTTGTTATTGTTCAATTACAGTTGTCTGCATATTCCTCCCACCACTCCCCCACCCCAGCCAAACCCACCTCCCTCCTTTGCTTCAACCCTCCCCCTTGGTTTTGTCCATGTGTCCTTTATAGTAGTTCCTGAAAATCCTTCCCCCCATTCTCCTCTCCCCACTCCCTTCTGGTTATTGTTAGATTGTTCTTAATTTCAATGTCTCTGGTTATATTTTGCTTCCTTGTATGTTTTGTTGATTAGGTTCCAGTTAAAGGTGAGATCATATGGTATTTGTCTTTCAGTGCCTGGCTTATTTCACTTAGCATGATGCTCTCCAGTTCTATGTGTGCTGTTCCAAAGGGTAGGAGCTCCTTCTTTCTTTCTTCTGAGTAGTATTCCGTTGTGTAAATGTACCATAGTTTTTTGATCCATTCATTTAGTCTTGGGCACTTAGGTTGCTTCCAGCACTTGGCTAGTCAATTGTGCTGCTATGAACATTTGGGTGCATAGGATCTTTGGGACTGGTGTTTCAGGGCTCTTAGGATATAATCACAGCAGTGGAATTGCTGGGTCAAAAGGCAATTCCATTTCTAGTTTTATGAGAGAATTCCATACTGTTTTCCACAGTGGCTGCACCAGTCTGCATTCCCACCAACAGTGCACTAGGGTTCCCTTTTCTCCGCATCCTCTCCCACACTTGTTTCTTGATTTATTTCTGATGGTCATTCTGACTGCTGTGAAGTGGTATCTCATTGTAGGGGTTTTTTTTTAATAATTACTTTATTGTTGTTAAATTACAGTTATCTGCCTCCTCTCCCCTCCCCTCCTCCCTCCCCCTCCAACCCGACCTCCGTCCCCGGCCTCCCTCCTCCCCCTTGGTTCTGTCCATGTGTCCTCTATAGTGGTTCCTGAAAACCCTTCTCCCCATTGTCCCCTCCCCCCTCCCCTCGGCTATTGTTAAACTGTTCTTAATTTCAATGTCTCTGGTTATGTTTTCCTTGCTTTCTGCTTTTGTTGATTATGATCCAGTCAAAGGTGAGATCATATGATATTTGTCCCTCACCACCCGGCTTTCTTCACTTAGCATAATGCTCTCGAGTTCCATCCATGCTGTTGCAAAGGGTATAAGCTCCTTCTTCCTTTCTGCTGTGTAGAATTCCATTGTGTAAATGCACCATAGCTTCTTGATCCACTCATTTGTAGATGGGCACTTAGGTTGTTTCCAGCACTTGGCTATTGTGAATTGTGCTGCTATGAACATTGGAGTGCAAAGGTTCTTTTGAATTGGTTTTTCAGGATTATTAGGGTATAATCCCAGTACTGGAATTGCTGGGTCGAAAGGCAGATCCATTTTCATTTTTTTGAGGAAGTTCCATACTGTTTTCCACAATGGCTGCACCAGTCTGCATTTCCACCAACAGTTCAGTAGGGTTCCCTTTTCTCCACATCCCCTCCAACAGTTATCTGTTGCTTTGTTGATGATGGCCATTCTGACTGGTGCGAGGTGGTACCTCATTGTAGTTTTACTTTGCATCTCTCTGATGGCTAATGATGTTGAGCATCTTTTCATATGACTCTGGGCCCTCTGTATGTCCTTTTTTGAGAAGTGTCTGTTCATGTCTTTTGCCCATTTTTTAAATTGGGTTTTTTGTCTTCCTGGGGTGGAGTCGTATGAGTTCTTTATATATTTTGGAGATCAGACCCTTGTCTGAGGTATCATTGGCAAATATGTTTTCCCATATGGTTGGATCTCTTTTTATTTTCATACTATTTTCTTTAGCCCCACAGAAGCTCTTTATTTTGATAAGGCCCCATTTGTTTATTCTTTCTTTTATGTCCCTAGCTCTAGGGGACATATCATTGAAGATGTTGC
>PVJI01019118.1:0-31748 GCA_004026765.1 Micronycteris hirsuta
CTTCCTGGGATAAGGCAGGGAGCAATGAACAGGTGGACAGATAGAGGAGAGATCATTCATTTGCATTGCCTCTGTCAGGACTGAGCCCCCCCCCCACTCCCACACCACCGCTGGGCCTTCTGGACTGCTCTGTCCGTCAGTCCCTGTCGCTGCTCTGAGTGCTCTGTTTCCCACCACGTAGCCTATACAGTAAAAGAAGTGGTAGAGGTGGCCTGTGAGGTATTGGAAAGAAGGAATTGTCCCCTCATTGGCCTCACAGAGCCCCAGCTGTCACCCCCACTCCACTTCTGCACACAGAACAAACTCCTAACCCTAGCTTCCGAGTCTCCTACTTCCTTCAGGGGAAACACTAAGCTCCCTAGCCCAGCCCAGTGCTCTTGGCAGCCCTAGCTGGCTCCCACCAACAAATCCCCATGTGCCCTAAGGGCCTCCCAGAGTCACAGGGTTTGTCCTGCTGTTACCACCTTGGTCACAGGGGCAGGTGGGTGGGTGGGCATGTTCTAGAGTCCCCACGGAGTCAGGGGTCCTTGGGGTCTGAGAGACACCCTCTAGCTCTCAGGGTCTCAGAACTAGACTGCGTGGACACTGAGGGGGCAGCAACATTTTCTGAGGGAGCAGTTCCAGTAAGATGAAATAAATGAGTGGGGAAGTAATGGGTACATAAATGCAAGAATGAATGAATGTATGAATTCAAGATTTAATGGGGAAAATAAGAATGAATGAGTGGTTGAAGAAACTGTGGTAACTGTGGGTTGGGGGTATCTGCGGGATTGACTCCTCAGCAGCCCCCAGAGCCTCGATCTCTTGTTTTCTCTGCCCCCAGCGTGCTCTATTTTTCCATCCATCGCTATGAGCAGGGTCGGTTCTGGCCCCACCTGAAGGCCTCTGACTGGTCCGCCGTAGGTTTTGGCCAAGGCCAGGGATATACCATCAATGTGCCTTGGAACCAGGTCAGTGTCTGCCCACCATTTACCCCCAGAGTGAATCTCACCCATGCCCTTCAGTAGCTTGAGGCAGAGGTCAGAATGCCCCCGTCTCACCATTGTGGGCGTCTGTCTACAGGTGGGGATGCGTGACGCCGACTACCTTGCTGCTTTCCTGCGGGTCCTGCTGCCTGTCGCCCTTGAGGTCCTGGGGGTCTGGGATATGTTGGGGCAGGGGTGACAGTGAGGGCTGGGCCATGAGGACAGGTGGCCTCATGTAGTCCTTTCCTCCCTCAGTTCCAGCCCCAGCTGGTCCTGGTAGCCGCTGGGTTTGATGCCCTCCAAGGAGACCCCAAGGTAAGGCGGGCTCTCTGGGATGGCAGGTAGGCAGAAGTGGGTAAGTGGAGCCAGGCTGACCCTCCATGTCCCCCCAGGGCGAGATGGCTGCCACTCCAGCAGGGTTTGCCCAGCTAACCCATCTGCTCATGGGTCTGGCAGGAGGCAGGCTGATCCTGTCTCTGGAGGTGAGTAACTCCCTTCATCTCTGAGCTCATGAATCCTAGAGGGCATAAGAACCTTCAAGTCCAGCAGCAGTTCCCGTCCCAGCGTTTCCACTTCTAACTGGACATCCTCACCTAAGTCACGGAACTTCCTTTACCTCTGCTTTTTTTTGTAAATCGGGCATAATACTAGTAGTAATCATGTCACAGCACTGTTTAGTGAGTGAAATGAAGTCATCCTCTAAATTCCTTGTTGCTTGACATGTAGTCAGCACCCTAGTGCTAATATTACTCTACTCTCCCCCGCTAACATCTGGCTCTTTCCTAACCCCCCGACCCTATTCTCCCAGGGTGGCTACAACCTTCGCTCTCTGGCTGAGGGTGTCAGCGCCTCACTCCACACCCTTCTGGGTGACCCTTGCCCCATGCTGGAGTCCCCTGGTGCCCCCTGCACAAGGTGAGCCCAGGTGGTGCAGGGGAAAAGTGGGACCCTCACTGCCCACCTGGGGGCCATTTGGTCACACTTCCCCCTCCCCTGCCATCCAGTGCCCTGTCATCGTTGTCCTGTACTCTGGAAGCCCTGGAGCCCTTCTGGGAGATGCTTATGAAATCAGGTAGGAGGCAAGGAGTAGGCTTAGTGGGACGTCAGGCATGGTGTGAACCATCGGGGGAGACTCTTCTAGAACCCACTCTGATCTTCCTGGGCTGCCTTTCTGGGGGATGGTCAGACCCTCTCTCTCACTGGGCCCTGGTTTCAGGCCTGCTGCCTCTTTCTGTGTTTGGGTAACTGAGTTTCTAGGGTATTACAGCGCTCCAGGGTGGGAGAGTAGGGTGAATGTGGTTACCCCTTACAGATGACACCCTGGAGGAGGACCATGTGGAGGGGTACAACGTGGAGGAGGAAGACGAGGAATCATGGCCACCCGCCATGCTCCCGATCCTGATGTGGCCGGTGTTGCAGGCTCGCACAGGGCTGGTCTATGACCAGCGGATGATGGATCACTACAACTTGTGGGACAAGTATGTGGTGGGAGAGCTGGGCTAAGCAGGCAGGGGTTCTTCCCTGTCCTCAAGCACTGAGCCCTGCCTCTTCCCCCCACCTCCCAGCCACCACCCTGAGATACCCCAGCGTGTCTCCCGGATCATGTGCCGTCTGGAGGAGCTGGGCCTCGCCGGACGCTGTCTCACCCTGCCCGCACGCCCCGCCACAGATGCCGAGCTGCTCACCTGCCACAGGTCAGACCCTCGTGCCTAGGAGTGGCACGGGACCTCAGTGCACATATGCCACCTGGAGGCTGGCACTTGGATACACGGAGCTGCGGGGGTCATGGGAGGGACCGTGGATGGGACAGAACCACCTGACTCTCCCTGGTGCCCCCTCTGTGCCTCTAGTGCTGAGTATGTGGGTCGTCTACGGGCCACAGAGAAAATGAAAACCCGGGAGCTGCACCGCGAGAGCACGAACTTTGAGTCCATCTACATCTGTCCCAGCACCTTCGCCTGCGCACAGCTGGCCACGGGTGCCACATGCTGTCTTGTGGAGGCTGTGCTGGCGGGAGAGGTATGGCTGTTTTGGGTGGGCTCTGGCTCTGAGAAGCAGTCCTGGGGGATGAGGGGGCTACTGTGAGAAAATTGGGTAGGGCCTGAGGAAAGAGGGGTGGGGAGGAGACCCCTGCTCACCAGAGGCCTTGCTCACTGGGAAGTGCAGCCGTGGGGATGGGGCTGCAGGGCTCGGCTCCCCCAGCATCTGGGAGTGGAAGGGTGGGGAAGAGAGAACAGGAGAGGCAAGGGGACAAGGAGAAGGAAAGCAGTGAGGGAAGTGGTTTGATCTTGGCCCCTCATTCGTCCCCCAGGTTTTGAATGGCATTGCTGTGGTGCGTCCTCCCGGCCACCACGCAGAGCAGGATGCTGCTTGCGGTTTCTGCTTTTTCAACTCTGTGGCTGTGGCTGCTCGCCATGCCCAGGCCATCACTGGGCATGCACTGCGGTGAGGGCTCCCTGCCCCCCCAGCTCAGTGCTTACTCAGCAGGCCTCATGGTGCAGCCCCCCAGGACTTACTCAGAAACACCCAAGTGTCCAGATGCCCAGCACTTTCCAGAAAAGGACTGAGGGTCTAGCCTCTCATTGCTTACTTGGAGAGGACCCCCAAGACTGTGGTACCCAGGTGCTTATGAAACAGGATCCAGGGTCCTCCCTGCGCCAGCACTTTGGCCCCTGATGACTATCCCAATAGAGCCCTGGGTCCAAGCCCCCAGTGCTTACCCTCACAGGGTCTGGGGCTAGTCCTGACTGAGTGCTCGTTCAGGACCGAGAGTCAGCTGTCACCCTTACTTTCATAGGACCCACAAGTTTGCCACCCAACCCTATCCCTGGGGACCCAGGATGTGGTTACCCACAACACATGCCCCTGCAGACAGGCCCAAGGAGTGTGGCCCCTGCCTTCTCCCTGGGGGCCAGTGTTCTAGGTAACTGAGAAGCTGTCCCTCCCTAGGATCCTGATTGTGGACTGGGATGTCCATCATGGTAATGGAACTCAGCACATCTTTGAGGAGGACCCCAGGTGAGGGGCTGGGGCAGGGGGTGGAGTGCGGCCAGGGAGATCGGTAGGCTGTGCTTCAGGGGTGCCAGGCCACTAACCAGGCATGGCCTCCCTCCACACCCTGTCTCTGGCAGTGTGCTCTACATTTCCCTGCACCGCTATGATCATGGCACCTTCTTTCCCATGGGGGATGAGGGCGCCAGCAACCAGGTGGGCCGGTCCGCGGGCACGGGCTTCACTGTCAACGTGGCATGGAATGGGCCTCGCGTGGGTGACTCCGAGTACCTGGCTGCTTGGCATCGTCTGGTGCTCCCCATTGCCTATGAGGTATGCTTCAGGATGTATGCGACACAGCTGTGTGGGTAGCAGTGAGTGCACATGTGTCTGGCTTCTGGGTGACTGATCTGTGAGACTAGTGGCAGTGGGGGGGGTGATTCTGTGATGGCCTTTGCATATGTGACTGCCGTCTCTGTGTGCAACTGTGAGAGACTTCTGGGTGTGCAAGGGTAGTCTTTGTGTTCCTGGCTGTGTGTGTCCTGTGTGTACACTATCACCAGTGTCTGTGTGGGATGGTGGCCCCGTGTGACTGCCATCTCTATGGAACTATGTGCAGGGTGGGGAGGGGTTTGAGTATGCGTGTGAGACTCTGCACAGGCGGCTCTTTCTACTACTATTTCTCTGCGATGGGTGCTCTTTCTGTGACAGCCAGTGTGTTTCTCTGTGTGTGGGAGGCTGTGTGTGACAGTCATCTTTCTGTCTCTGCTGTGGCTGTCTGCTGTGTCTCTCTGACTGGAGGTGGCCTGTATATATTTGTCTGACTCTGCATGAGGGCTGTAGGTAACCACCTTCTTCCTGTGTAAACTGTGTGTCTATGGCAGATTGTGTGTGTGTGACTAAGTCAAGGCGGATCAAAGTGACATCTCTGACCTCCGTGCAGCTGTGCAAGTTCAGATGGTATGTGTGTCTGATGATCCACAGTGGCTGTGACTACCTTATGTGCGTGTAACTATGAAATCATGCGTGTGACTGTGTATGTAAGGGGCAACCTGTGGACGCAACAGTTGTTGTAGACTGTTGTGACTGGGTAGTGATGGCACATGTATGATTGTGTCTGTGCAGGGGTGACTGGATTACTGTTCCCTCCATGAGAAACTGTGCGTGACTAGTAAGAAGTGTAGTTCAGTCTATATGGGACTGTCTGGTTGTATGTGAGTATATGTGGCTGTATGTGACCACCTTCTGTGTGTGGCACTTGAATTGTCATTTTCTGTACTGGAAGTATGCCCGCACCTCTCTTTCACACCACGTGTATAAAACCTTGTGTCTTGTGCACATGCGTCGCATGTCGGACCCAGGGAGGGGAGCATGTACCTCTTGATCTCACCCTTGGGCATGTGTGTGAGGACATATCTCTGTCTCTCTGTGTCTCACATCACCATTTCTTGATGGCTGAGTCCACATCTCAGGACTCTGCCTCATGTCCCCATCTGTCCCCTAGTGTTTCGTGTCTCTAAATCTGTGTCTGATGTGTCCACGACTGGCCATCCTTCTCCATGTCTCTCTGTCTTGTGTCTCCACACCCTCCCCTTCCTAGTTTCAGGGCCCTGGTCCTGTGTCTCCCAGCCTCTAAGTGCCATGTCCCCATGTCTCCAACTTGCACTCACATCTTCATTTGCCCTGTCTCGGTGTCTCTGGGTCTACCTCACCTACTGTCTACCCAAGCCCCCGCCTCATGCCCATGCCTTTCTTCTCTCCCTGCCTCAGTTTAACCCAGAACTGGTACTGGTCTCAGCTGGCTTTGACGCTGCATGGGGAGACCCACTGGGGGGCTGCCAGCTGTCACCTGAGGGCTACGCCCACCTCACCCACCTGCTGATGGGCCTTGCCGGTGGCCACATTATCCTAATCCTAGAGGTAACTTTCTCAGCCCCCCTTTCCACCATGAGGGGTGGTTTGGAAGACTTGGGAGTCCTGCCCTTTTTGCTGGCTGGCCACAACACTGGGGGTGATTTCCTAAAATCTCCTTTGAGTGCCCCCATGTGGAGTTATTGGCACATACTGGGCATTAATAACACCACCAGCATCAGCACCTTTCAGTGAGCACTCACTATGTGCAAGGCATTCTTCTGACACTTTCTATGTATTATTAATTCATTGACAAAGCAGCCTTCTGAGGTAGGGTCTGCTGACCTCATCATTTTCCTCTCTCTAAATCGGGAAACTGAGGCACAGGGGGATACAGTGACTCGCCAGAGACCACACAGTTAATAATGGCTTGAATCCAAGCAGCCTGATTCCAGAGCCTATGCTTTTTACCACTACTTGAACTGCCTCTGTCAAGTTCCTGAGACAAAGTAAATTCAGTGACCTTTTGTGCATTACTCAGTGTCCCTGCCCGCTGGGCCTCAGTTTCCTCATGTGTCAGACGGGGCTGGCTGACCATGGAAGAGTGCCTGGCACCGTGGGAGTGCTGCAGCTTATTATTACGCACTGTGCACACTCCCGTTTAATCCTGTCGGCAGTCGGCTTGTGTTCACCACTTTACAAATGAGGACCGTACGTCGCAGGGAGGCTGATGGGCTAGGAGAAAGTCTCACAGTGCGCCCAGACTGCATGCGGCAGGGCGGGGTGGTGGTTAAGAACATGGACTCTCACCAGGTAGCACAGGTTCCAAGCCCAGCACTGCCTTTTGCCAAGTGTTCTGACCTCAGACAAATCATGTAAGCACTCTGAGCCTCAGTTTATTTATCTGTAAAGAGAGCAGAGACTGGGTTTCCTATAGAGTGTGAGAAAAAGGGGTTCCCGTACCAGGTCAGGACAGGGTTCATGTGGAGAGAACCACCTTTGCTCCTCTACTAGTTGTGGCAGGGGCTTCCCCACAGGTGCAGCCAAGGGTTCCCGTGTTGTGAAGACAGGTTCCTGCACAGATTAAGCATGTGTGGTTTTGGGCTTGATTTAATATTTATAAGGTCCTTAGAACATGGCTTGGCATACAGCAAGCACTTAATGAGCAGCAGCTATTACTAACGTTACCATCAGCATTGTTATTGCGGTTATTATTATCTTCGACTTTACGTCGCAGTTTATCCTCAATAACCAGTGGGACTGACCGATGTGGATTCTATTCAGTTGTCCCCAGTTGCCACCCTCCAGACTTATAGGGCCCTGAGGCAGGATTGGGAAGCAGGACATCTTGCCTCCCAAATTCCCTGAGGACACTCCATCATACCTTTCACCCTCCTTTTCCTTAAAAAGGGTGGCTATAACCTGACATCCATCTCGGAGTCCATGGCTGCCTGTACTCGCACCCTCCTTGGGGACCCGCCACCCCTGCTGACCCTGTCACGGCCCCCACTATCAGGGGCCCTGGCCTCAATCACTGAGACCATCCAAGTCCATCGCAGATACTGGCGCAGCTTGCGGGCCACAAGTGAGTGGGTATGGGGAATTGGGGACAGTGGGAGGCTCAGGGGAGGGCAGGGATTAGAGGCAGGAGTGGGCGTCACACCCATACTCAAGGATCTCCCTCCCATGGTTCCAGAGGTCGAAGACAAGGAGGAACCCTTCAGTTCTACATCAGTCACCAAGAAGGCAACCCAACCAGCCGGTTCTGGTTCAGTGGAGGAGAGGCTGACCACGCTAGAAGGGTCCAAACTGGATGCAGGCATGGGGAAGGCCGCCCCAGCACCATCTGTGCAAGAGTCCACTCCAGCCCAGACTAACTCAGAGACAGCTGTGGCACAGCTCACTAAGGGCCAGTCTTCAGAGACAGCCACAGGGGGAGCCACGCTGGACCAGACCACCTCAGAGGCAGCCACGCTGGACCAGACCACCTCAGAGAAACCTGTGGGAGGAGCTGAGCTGATTCAAACCCCTCAAGCCTCCTGTGCTACCAACGAGACTCCTCCAACCTCACCTGTGCAAGGAGCCACACCCCAGATATCCCACAGTCTGCTGATTGGGAATCTCAGAACCTTGGAACTAGGCAACAAGGCTCAGGTGAGGCCCATCACCACACCCAGGTAGAGGGAAGAAGGGACAAGAATCAGGACTCTCACATACATCTCTTGTTCTGTGTGTCCAGGAGGCCCCAGGGTATCAGATCGCAGAAGAGGAGAAGCTACTAGGAGAGACAGCTGGAGGTCAGGACATAGATGATTCAATGCAGGCCTTTGGGGACACTGACCAGGTGAGCTCAGGGAGTGGATGGAACTGTGGCTTCCTTCTTTTGCCAGTTTGTGCCTCCAGGTACAGCATGTGATTCAGGAACATGAAATGGAGAGAGAAATCCCTAGCTTACTCAGTTTCACCCATGCAGGCTATGTTTTATGCTGTGACACCACTGCTCTGGTGTCCCCATTTGGCGGCAGTGAGCCCCATTCCTGAAGGAGGCCTGGATGTGACCCAACCTTGTCAGGAGTGTGGAGCACTCCAGGAGAACTGGGCATGTCTGTCTTGCTACGAGGTATGCAGCAGAGGAAGGGGCTGGGGCTGGGGCTGGCCCGGGAACAAACCACAGGTGGTGCTGAACCCTGCCCAACACTCACTCCCTGACCTCAGGTGTACTGCAGTCGTTACGTGAATGCCCATATGCTCCAGCACCACGAAAGCTCAGGACACCCATTGGTCCTCAGCTACGTCGACCTGTCTACCTGGTGTTACCAATGTCAGGCCTATGTTCACCACCAGGTAGGTGCTGGGCAGACCCTCTGATGTGTACACACTGACCACCCCCTCCCCCACGCACACACACCTTCTGTAACTAAGTAGGGGAAGAATGAAGGCCCTACTGCATGAGGGACAGTCCAAGAGACAGGGTGGTAGAAGGCTGGAGTGGGGGCAGGCTCCTGACTGAAGTAAAGGGGGTCCTCACTCTCTCTTACCTTCCCTGTCTTTCCTCCTCTTCAGGCTCTCCTAGATGTGAAGAACGTCGCCCACCAGAACAAGTTTGGGGAAGACGTGCCCCACTCACACTAACTCCTAGAACGTGCTCCTCTTCACCTTCTAAGGCCCAAGATAGACCAGCCTTAGTCCATTCCAGCCTGTTCCTTGGATGAGGGGCAGCTTCACTCCATCCCTCCTGAAAACTATAACTCCCTGAGAGTCGTGATTTAAGTTTAAATACCTGTCAGAGAACTGTGATGATGAATTGTAGCTCTCCCCCTGCCCACTGCTTGCTCCAGGGAGTCCATCTCCTCTGCCCCCAAAAGGGGGATAGCTCAGTGGCCCCAAGAGGGGACTCATATCAAGATGACACTTTGGAGGGAGGGGGCACCAACTGGCAGATGTGGTGGGGTTACATATATAATAAAGTACAAACTGTTACAAAAGCTGGAGAAAGCCTTTTAATCTTGAGTAGGTAGAGAACCCCACACTCCTGGTTGACAGGGCTGATGAGTATAGAAGAAATGAGGGCGTGGGTCTTTGTCAGGTCAACCCCATGCCCAGCCAGTACCCGAAAGTCCAACTGGAAATACAGCAAGCAGCGTGACTGGCTGCAGTATAGATTAAACGGTGGAATCTGAGAAAATGAGTGCCTTAGAAATAGGAACCTCACAGCCAGTCCCAGCTGTACCCTGGGCTGAGAAGGTAAGAAAAATATCAGGAAGTGTCCTTACCAGGCTTCGGTCTCCCTGTCTGTCTTTTCGTCCTGATTTGGAGAAGGTGGGTGTCCAGGTTTAACATACTTAAATTTGGTAGTCATGGGTAGCTTCTTTGAGGGAAGAAGTCCTTACTATGGACCCGGGGTGGAGAATTAGAGAGGATAATTTGGGAGATTTATTTCTCCCACATGAGAATTAATTTGGCAACTCAAAGGAGTCCAGGACTGAGGTTTCCTGGACTTCATGGTCGCATTATGACCCCAAGATGACCACCAGAGCCGCACCTAGTCAAGAAGAAGGGAAAGGGCGCTGTGGCCAGCTCAGTCCATCGTTTTCAGGAGCATTCTGGATGCCCCACCCCTGCTTACATATCATTGATCAGAGCTGTCACATGATTGTCATAGCTGCAAGGGAGTCTGGGAAATGTTTTAGCCTTGACACATGTCCACCTCATACCAGGTTCTTTTTGCCCTGACAGAATAACCACGCCTCTGCTACTCTTTCCCTCCAGGAACCGACACAACGCTCTCTGGCACCTCTTTCCCTCCAGTAGAGACAAAACCCTCTTCTCTGGCACCACTTTCCCTGCAGGAACAGACACAGCCCTCTCCCAAGCTACCAAAAAGCCTGCTTGAGGCAGCATAGACTTCATGGCTTCGAAGAGGCTCTTTCAAAACATTTCCCAAAGTCTGGCCACTCAGGTCAAAAGTACGACACCCCACACACACTAAAAACCCGAAACTGCGGCCCTGATGGGGGCAAGGTAAGGGCAGGGTGTGGCAGGATACAGACGGCTTGCGGAGAGGTCTGGCCCCAGTCAGCGCCCCAATCAGACTTCCTTGGCGCCACCAGCAGGCCAGGAGGAGACCCGCGCTCACCCTGGGGCGGGAAGGGGTGGGGGTCGAGGGGAGGGGGTGTGCCAGTAGAGGGGCCTTTAGGGCAGGCCACTAGCGCATGCGTACCCCCGTCCCCGCCCCCACCCCCGCCCCTTCTCTGGGACTGGTGCACCTCTCCCCCGGTCGGTCCTGTCAGAGCTGCGGTGAGTTCGGGTCTCAGCGCAACCTCCTCTCCCAGGACCCAGGTGAGCCAGACGGAGGGGCCCTCAGACCAGCCCTGGCCCGGGAGGATTTTCCTCCTAGGGCTGTTGAGGGCGCGACCAAGGTGGGGTTTGCGGTACCCTTCTCCTTCCACCACTTTTTTTCGGGGGCCAGCCACCGCATCCCGGCCCCTTAAGCCGCCCGCATTGTGGAGGCCGAGCTGGGCCAGAAGCGGGACTGCGGACCCGCGGACCCAGCCTTGGGGAGGAGAGTCCCTTCCCGTGCCGTACACCATCCCTGCTAAAGGAAAACTGGCCGAGATGGTCCAAAGTGACTATAGGGTCAGAGTTTTAGGGTGAAAACTTGGGGGTCACTTTCTGCCCCAAGTTTTCCACAGCACCTGACTTAGTTACGGGAAACGTAGTTGAGGCTGTCCTGGGCTAGCCGTGAAAGCGGGGTTGTGAGGGTTCACATTAGGCCGGTCCCCTCTCCCCGAATCTGTGCCACCCCCAACCCCCTCCCTCCTCAGGTAGTTAGGCTAACACAAAGGATACACAATGGATGTGATGTGGTCCAGGCAGCAGGGATGGGGGGGTGCAGTAGCTTGGGATGAAGAGGGGCGTCTCAGGGTCTTAAGGACCTCTTAATGACGCTCCAGTAGCACTTGGTACAGCAAGCGGTTCTGTATTACTTGGGAAGGGTGAGACCTCTCTCCTGTTGATCTCTCATGGACTGTGGGACCTCAGGCCAGTCACCATCCCCAGTTCTCTAAATCTCGTTAGCTGCTCCTCATTGATAGCGTGGCGGTGGTGGTGAGAGTTCATGCGTCACCAGGGTGTTGGGGGTCTGAGTGTGAGCATTGCAGGAGGGTCACCTGGCACAAGGTAGGCTCTCAGTAAATAATACCTGGTGCTTTTAGGAGCATAGCCACAGTCACGGCCATCTGCCAAGAGGGAAGAGCCCATCTCCTATGTCCCCACCCTCAAATAATGGCACCCTCAGATTTCTGTCTGCCCAGGCCCAAAACTGAAGAGTCATCCTTGACCTCCTCCCCTGCCTCTTAAACTCTCCGTAAATCCTGCCCGTTAAGTCTGCCTTCAGAATATTCCAGATTCCGACCTCCCCTTTCCATACCCACTGCCGTGGCCCGCCTGGAGTACTGCAGTGGCCTCACTGCTTCCACCGTCACCCCCCTCCTCTCAGTTTGTCCCCGTAGCTAGATTTTTCTCCCTCTGTTTGTCTCCCCAACGTTGGGGACCCCCGAACTCTGTCCTATTTACCTCTTTCCTCATCGTGACCCTCTTTCTGAAGGAGCACATCCAACAACTGTTTTCAGGGATCTCTCTGGACTGAGGACCTCACAACTGGACCTTGCGCTCCCTTTCTGACCTCCAGGTCCCAAACTCAACAGAAACCCCCAGAGACACCTGAACCCCCCCCTACATCTACCCCCAAACTGCCATGGCCCCCAGGTTTCCAGGGAGACTGGTAGCAGCCATTAAGATGCATTTCCTGAGGCCACACATTGAACTAAGATCAGGATGTGTATTGAATGAGTTAATGGTGACTTGCTATTAATAGCTTAACACTCATTGAGCGCCTGCTGTGTGCCCATCCTCTTCTAATTGCTTGGTGATTTACTTGCTTATCTTGTTTATTGTCTCTTTCTCACTTGTAGAATCTAATTCTCCCAAGAGCAAGGACTTTAGTTTGTTTACTGCCACATCCCCAACCCCACACCTCCCAACCCCCCCATCCCCATACCCATCACAATGCCTGGCGTACCGGAAGCTTCTTGAAGTATTGAATGAAACTTAAATCATAAGTAAAATGCTAACATTAACCAAGCACCTTCTGCATGCTTATCACCTGTTGCGGAAATATCTTTGTTGCCGTCTGTCTTCCTGACTAGATAGGCAAATGCTTGAGGGTTTTCTATCCCACTCCCCCTCCTGGCCCCTGCCTTGCCGCGCAGTAGGTTGCCTACAGCAATATGTTGAATAAGTAATAAAGACTGAGTTTTAGATAATGGCTCACAGACCTCATAATTTGCTTATTTATCTGGTTCATTGTCCCCACCTTTTAGAACATATACTCCCTGGGCCCAGGAATTTGCTTAGCATTTACTTACTGTATGGCAGGCATTGTGCTGGGTGGGGGTTGCCGATGAAACCCGAGCCATCCCTCCAGAATGGGGCAGGACAGCTCATGGGTAAGGGGTTCCCTTTTGGGGTGAAGAAAATGTTCTCAAATTAGTTTATGGTGATGGTTGCACAACTTCGTTAATATGCTAAGTCATTGAATTGTACAGTTTAACTGGGTTAACTTTTAAAGTATATCTCAACGAAGCTGTTTTTAAAATTCCTGCCTTCACAGAGTTTATGTCGTACAAGGGAATAAGAGAAAGAAAGAGAACTAACAGCATAAATAATGTGTATAGCATATTAGAAGGTGATTGGCACACACTTGGCGTTCAGTAAATGTTGACTGAGTTACGCCGGCTGCCACCTTGCCCCCGTGGTCCCCTCACCTTAGCCGAACCTACTGCCTCCCTTCCCTCGGCCATTGCCTTTCTCTCTTCCTCCTTTCAGGGCCTGCTGTCCGCATCTCTTCCCTGAGCATGGCGCCAACAAAAAAGTCTAATGTGTTTGATCTGGGCCTGGGTTCCTGGAATGCGAGTGGCCAACAGGAAAGTCACAGCGCTCAGGCACCTTCCAGGGCTGTTAGCAAGCATCTGCCAGAGTACAAGGTGGTGGTTGTGGGAGCAAGTGGCGTGGGCAAGAGCGCACTGACCATCCAGCTGAACCATGAGTGCTTTGTGGAAGACCATGATCCCACGATCCAGGATTCCTACTGGAAGGAGGTGACTCTGGACCAAGGGGGCTGCATTCTGAATGTGCTGGATACGGCTGGGCAGCCCATTCACAAGGCCCTGCGTGACCAGTGCTTGGCTGCTGGGGATGGTGTGCTGGGTGTCTTTGCCCTCGATGACCCCTCATCTCTAACCCAGCTGCAGCAGATGCGGGCCACCTGGGGCCCTCACTATTCCCGGCCCCTTGTCCTTGTGGGCAACAAGTCCGACCTTGTGACCACCAAAGGAGATACTCATGCTGCTGCTGTAGCCCTCGCAAAGAGCTGGGGGGTCCCTTTCGTGGAGACCTCAGCTAAAACACAGCAAGGTGTAGACGAGGCCTTTTCCCTGCTCATCTATGAGATTCAAAGGGTCCAGGAGGCTGAGGCAGCGTCAAGCGCAGCTAAGTCCCGGCACCATAAGACCATGTGCCACTGTGGCTGCTCTGTGGCCTGAAGGTCTTGGTCAAGAAAAGTGGACCATCCCCCAGGCCAGGGTGATACTTCCTTGATATGAGAACACCAAGCAACTAGCTGTGAGACACTGGGTGTACTTGGGATAGATGGACTCCTCTTCTGGGGAGGTTTTCATTCGGTGATGGGCTTTGTGTTAATGTGGAACATACTGTTGGTTACGTTCTGTCAGGTTGAGACATTTTGTGCAAAACAAAATAAATGTTCTTAGGTTTCAAAGCTGCCTCCATGCCCAGCATTATGTGGGTGGGTGTGAAACTGGTGAGAATATTACTTGAATTGTGAGAACACTTTCATTCAAGAAATGTGGGGGAGCCTGCAGTGTGCCAGGTCCTGTTTTGGGTGCAAAGGAGGTAGAGTCACACGAGACACAAGAAAATCCCTACACTTGTACATATGACAAAGCTCTGTATTAAAGGCAGGTGATGGGAAGCCTTATTGAGTAGGTGACATTTGAGCAAAAACTTGCAGATTACTAGGCACAGGGAATAGCAAGTGCAAAGGCCATGATAACGAACCAGCTACCAACACAAACTCCCAATATCTTCAGGACTATGTAGGTGTACAGATAGGGTGGCCTCTGTACAAGGGGAATGAATATTTAAATGTTGCAAATCAAGCTAACAAATATAAAGAAAGATATGTTTTATCCACCTACCTTGACAAGTAATGCTTTCTTAATGACCTGGAGGCCCAGGTTCTAACTTCTGGTACTCAGTTTCATGCCAGAATGTGAGTGGGTTGAGAAGGCCGAGACCCGGCTTTGCAGTCCACTCTCTTTCTCACCCTGGTAGCCCCTCCCCATATAAGAAGGTTCTCTGCTTCAGGTGGAAGTGCCAGCCAGCATGGCCCAGGCTCTACTCACACTTAACTAACAGCCACTTCTTGGTCCTCAGGATGGACCCTGGAAGATGCTGCTGCAGGCTCTTGAAAGGGGCTCCCCATACCCGAGTGAAGCCTAGAAGTGGGGTTCAGGATCTGGGTGGGCACTGCCACTGAGGCACAGACTAGGGGGGTCTCTAAAGAGCTGGACCAAGGTCAGGGGCCACTCTTTCAGATCTAAGGACTACCATCACCACCCAGCCCACCAGCCGCTAGAAACTGCCACTCACAGTCATGTGTATAGCTGCTTAAGAACATTTATTGTGGGGCCAGGGGTTGGGATCTTGGGGAGTTCCGAGGGCAGCAACTGAGGCTGGTGGGGACGTGCCGGCTGAGAGCAGCAGGTGTGTCAGGAGAGGGGCGACAATGGGCCCTCGCCGGCAGGGCACAGTCGTGCCGGCAAAGAGCAGTCGGGGTGTAGGGGGAGGGGCGGCTCTGGACCCAAGGGCGCGCGGGATCCTGCCGGTGCTCAGGGAGGCAAGAGGCGGCGTGCTGGGGGTGCGGGGGTCTCCAGGCGCTTCACGCGAAGCAGGGCCCCCAACACACCCTCAGGGGGTACATCAGGGCCCAGATCCTGAGCGACGGCGCGGCGGAGGCGGCGGCGCTGGGCAACCACAGACTCTGAATCCGCGCTTCCCGTGAGGATCCGCCCCAACAAGTACCTGCAGGGGAGCAGAACCGATGCAATGAGGTTACGTGGGCGTGTCAACACCCGGGTCCTAGAACCCAGGTGGCCCTGCAACCCCATATTGTCTGGGGACCCGGCCTTTCCCAGCCCGTTGCTTTGAGAAAATGTCCCTGCCTCCCTATCCTGCTCCCAGAAACCGGGCTTGGGAGTCCCCATCCCTGGGCCAAAGAGTGCACGTCCCCCAATAACCCACCAGCCAGGCATCTCTATCCCCACACCCTAGGTCCAGGGCCTCACTCCCTCAGAACACACAGGTGTTCTCACCTCCACCCCAGGATGCAGGCGCCCGCCCACCCGGTGCTAGCTACCTCAGCAGTTCGGGGTCCACATCCGGTGGGTCGTCACCGGCGTCCTCGGTCTCGGAGCCCACTGGGCCATCGTCATAGATTGGGGGCCTGGGTCGGAGAGCAGTGGCGGGGACAGGGGCGGGGACCAGCTGCGCTGCGAGGACGGCAGGATCCAGGCGGGCGCGGAGCAGGGCGCGGGCCAACTGCGCAGCGGGCGCGTCAGGATCGTCCTCCAGGGCCGGGGCCGGGTCAGTGGTGCGGGAAGTACCCCAGACGCGCAAGAGCTGCGCCAGGACTCGTGCCTGCTGATCCTCGGCCTCCTGCGCCTCGGCCCGTGCCCGTTCCTGCCTTTCAGCCTCCAGCAGGTGCGCCAGCGCCCGCGCCAGCTCCTGCACGACCTCCGCTGCCTCTCCCCGGGCCGCTGACCGCCGAAAGCGGCGGGGAGCGCCAGCCTCGCCCAAGGGCTGAGAGGCTGCGCCCAGGTTGCGGGGCTCCTGCGGAAAGACGAAGTTAGGGGGAAAGACGGCGCCCGTCAGGTCAGGGACCTCCAACATGGGCGTTTCTAAAGGCATCGTGGCCCCTCAAATATACCCAGGCACCCCTAAGACCACTGGAAACCCCCAAATACCGCCAGACACACTTAACACCACAAAAGACCCCTAGTACCTCCCCCAGCCCCGTCCCACCACACACACAATTTCCTAGTGACTGAGAACTAGCCTCAGGACTTCTGGATATCAGGTTTCTTTATCGGAGCGGCAATGGTAGATATATCAGCTATAAATTTTTCCACGACAATATTGTGGACAATAGGAATATATATGTTTGCATTTTATAGGTTCCGATTGTCCACTTGTTTTCCCAGACTGTTCATACCTTGCTTTTTGGGATCTATACCTACACCAGTTCCTTAAAAGCAAACTTTCTTTTTTCCTTTTTTCTCTCTTTCTTTAGTCTTCTGCATTGAATACATTTTGTGTGTATGTACAAGAGTCTATTTAACCAGTCTTCAACTGATGAACATTTAAGGTTTTTCCAGTCTTTTACTATCTTATAAACAATGTTAGAATGAATAATGATGTTATATATCATTTGGCATGTATGCAAGTCTATCTGTAGAATAAATGGACTAATTTGCAGTTCAGACAGTTTTGAAACAATTTCAATAAGTTTAAATAAATAAAAGAGGGTATCAAAAGTATGAGCCAGGACATGAAACTGACCATGAATGAAGATTTGAAAAAGAAACATCTAGAACATCTAGAGATATATTTTAAATCAAATTAAAAATTAATAGGACAAGTTAAACAGAAGGTTAGACACAGCACAGGATTGAACAAAGCTTAGAAACAGATCCACACATATTGGCGCTTGCTACATGACAGAGGGCAGGTCAAACTCTTTCAATAAATCATGCAGGAACAACTGATCCAAATTTGAGAAAATGAAAAAGAAAAGACAAATAAATTTGACTACATTAGCCCTGCTTAGGTGGCTCAGTTGGTTGGAGATTGCTCCCATACACCAAAAGGTTGCGGGTTCAATTCTGGTCAGGGCACACACCGAGGATGCAGGTTCAATCCCCAGTCTGGGCACATACAGGAGGCAACTGATCAATGTTCCTATATCACATTGATGTCTCTTTCTCTCTCTCTCTCTCAAATCAATAAAAATATATCCTTAGGTGAGGATTTTTTTTAATGACTACATTAAAATTAAGAATTTCTTTTCGTCTGAAGACACCATAAAAAGAATGAAGAGTAAATCAGAGTAGGGGAAGATGCCTGCAATACAAACCATCAATAAAAGATTAGTATACAATATTCAAAGAATGTCTAAAAAGCAATAAAACAGGAAAAGTCATGATCAAATATTTCACAAAAAAGGAAACAAAAGCAGTTACTAAATATATGAAACATAGTGAACCTCATTAGTAATCAGGAGAATGCAAACGAAAATGTCAGTGAGATGCTATGCATAATACAGCCAAAAGATTGCTAACAAATTAAGAACTCTAATAATGCCAAATGTCACCATGGATATGGGAAAAATGGAAACTCTTATACATTGCCTGTTGGCAATCAATTGCCAAAATAAATTTGAAGAACATTTTGGCAAAGTCTAAAAAGATTCACGTCTCTTATGACCCACTGCTGGGGTGTTACACGCCAGCGTAGCTTTTGTGCACATGCTACTGGACACAACTTCATTAACATTTACAGAAGCACTGTTTGCAATAGTATAAAAGTGAGGAAGGGTTCTGGCTGGTGTGGCTCAGTGGACTGAGCGCGGGTGTGCAAACCAAATGGTCACCGGTTTGGTTCCCAGTCAGGGCACATGCCTGGGTTGCGGGCCAGGTCCCCAGTAAGGGGGTGTGCGAGAGGCAACCACGCACAGATGTTTCTCTCCCTCTCTTTCTCCTTCCTTTCTTCTCTTTCTGGAAATAAATAAATAAAATATTTTTTTTAAAGTGGAGGAAGAGAAAAAAAGAAAGAAAAGCCTAGAAGTAACCCAAATGTCTACTGACATATTTAGAGTGAATCCATAAAGCAATATATATACTCATATACTAATGATATACTCATAGGATAAAATATTTTGCAGCTATATAAAATGAATTATAGCCACACACTTCAATGTTGAGGTATCTTACAACCAGTGGAGAGAGAAAAAAAAAAAAAAAGAAAAGCAGGTTGCAAAATTGCACTGCAGACTGCCTGCGACTAACAGTCACCCGATGACTTCCTAGTGACCCCTAGTGACGACCAGAGGTCAGACACCTATATGATTCCATTTCTATGAGGAAAAACTGAGCATGATACTGTGTATGCCATAAGGTACAAATAAAAGTAAGGGATTAATGAAAAGAAAATACAGGATAATGATCATGGAGAAGAGGGGCTTATGTGGGGAGGGGCGCCATGGGCTCCTAAATATTGGCCACACTCTATTTCTTCAACAGAGTGGTAGATACCCATGGGAGTTATTTTATCATTATCCCTTACACTGCACATATATCTTAACTATATTGTGTCATATATAATATTTCATAAGTTTTAAAATCCTCCAGCTCTGAAGAGTTAGAGGAGGATGTGTTCCAAGTGCCCTTGGCACCCACCACCCCTCAGCCCTCATGGAATCACTCAGCAGCAATCACAGCCTCACACACACTCACATGGACTGACAGGCCTTGAGATGTCACATAGGCAACCGAACAGTGCACACGTTTACCCATGGCTGCTCATGCAGTTACAATCACCAAACTATCCAGATGCAAGGACATGCACCACCCCCTTAAAGACACAATGCAGCACAGAGAGATCATGGCTCCGCTTCCCACAATGACATAGCTCCACAAAGAAACAGGGAGAAACAGCCTCATGACACACATACAAAATCCTAGTCACTCAGTCCAACAGAACCAAAATGGGATGTGCAGACGGGGATGCAAAGATCACGCCCTCCCAAACAAAAATGAAATCACATGCGCACGCGTACACACACACACACACACAGACACACCCAAAGGTCACGTCATCGCTATAGGATTCACAAACATGCACACGGTGTTACTGAGAAAATACACACAGAAGCAACCCTAGTATCACACACACTGCACACCCGGAAATATAATGGCATTTTTGTATGGATGCTTGGAAGCGCTCACATCAAAGGACACACACTTACAAGGACACCACACCCTCACCGCCCCCCCCCACCCCGTCATCACATCATGCCCGCACACAAATCGATGCGCCTACCCCCTTCCTTAATTCCCACTAGTCCCATGGACAGCGCCACCGGCGCCAGGCGGGAGAAATGGGCAGGGCGCAGTCGCTGGCCAAACCCAGGATACCGTCATCCGCACACCCAGAGACCAAGCCCGGCCCCGGAGTCGCTGGCATGACCTGGGAGCGAACTGACAGCTGGACCTCGGGCCATCCTGGCCAGTGTCTCCGCATCTCCTGGGAGCTGGGGCAGGCGAGGCTGAGGTAGCATCCTCCCCTCCCCCGCCCCCCACCACTTGCCCTACCGGGTTCGCACCTTTACCGGCCGTGCGCAGACAGCCACGGGCGGCCGAAGTAAGCCCAGCAGGAGCAACACCAAAAGGCCGACGCCCCCGGCCCGCGGCCCGCTGAGCAGTGGCGATCCCGCCATGCTGCCCTAGCGAGCCGGGCTCCGGGCAGGCGGACTGGCTGGCAAATGCGCAGAGCCTGGGTTAGAGGGCCAGGCTGCGGTGCTCTGCGGCTGCGCACGCCCGGGCCCCTTGCCATCCCTTGCCCACCCCCTTCCGCCACTCGACGCAGGCGCATCCTTGGAGCTCCCGCTGCCCTTCTATTCTGCCGGTCTCCCTGGAGATGCCCAAGGGGCAAGGTGAAGAGCTGGGGACTGTGGTGGCGGTTACCATGGCACTTGGAGGGCAGTTGTCCGGGCAACAGACCTTGCTGTCGCCTTTGCAGACAGGACAGATTGACTCAGCTGAGTGAGATGGGGGTCTGGCCCCCACCTCTTCTGCCTTGAGGAAGAGATAAATGACTGTTCACTGGATAAACAGTTACCAGTCATCTCTATGGAATAGGACCTTTACAGGTCCATGAGTTCAATTCAGGTGATGCGACCACGGACAGGTCAGTTCACCATTCTAAGGCTCAACTCCTCACCTGTGTACCTAGTAACTGCCTCTCATAGTGACTTTGGAAGTTTAATAAGAATGGCATTCAGTACGAGCTCAATAAATGATCCTTTTCATCCTGTCCTTGTCTCTTTGCTATTATCTTTCTCTCTCTATGGCTCTCCGTGGTTCTTCGTCCGGTGCCCATAAGTCTCTGTCTCCCTCTCCCATCCCTGTCTCTCTGCCTCTGACTCGTTCTCTCCCTTTATCTCTACAGCACTCTTACTGTCCCTGTATTTATTTTATGGTATCTATTTGTTTTTCCACAGCTACGTAGACAGGTACATAGATAGGTAGATTTCACCCATACATTGTTCCAGAAAGGATTTCAAGCTACTTAAAATGACATGTCAAAGGGGGAAAAAAAATCTTTGGTAAAATTTGTGTATCCATAGGGGCCAAAAACGGAAGGAAATGTTAGTGGTTATGCATGGGTGGGGAGATAACTAATGATATGTTACTTTCTCCTTTACACTTTCTTTGTTGCCCGAAAAAAAATGTTGCAATGAGTATGTATTACTATTACATCAGATAAAAATGAAGATATTTTTATTTTGGAGTTAAAATGAAGTATGGTAACATGGCATAAATTAAAATGAAGAAAAGAAAGACCCATTTATTTTGCTGTGAGTATATCTAATCCACTGATTCTGCCTGCCTCCACCTCCTCAGTATTACATGCAACTTTGCAATGAAAATCCTTAAAAGCTTATGAACCTGAAGATTATATAACCAAGGATAGTGTGGTGGACATACACATAAGGTGGCCCCCACAATCCTTGCATTCTGTCATTCACATCCTTGAGTGCATGCCTGACTAAAGGGGGCCAGATAGATATGGATACATGTACGTAATTATGTTAAAAATGAATTTGAGACCAATATCTTGTCATTTCAAAGGAAGAGACTTTCACTCCCTTGCTGGCTTCGATGAAACAAGTGGCCACTTTGTGGAACCTCATGCAACAAGAAACAAAGGGTGTGGCCTCCTGTAGACAGAAATTGAAGCCCTCAGTCTGACAACCACAAAAACTAAATTCTTACCACAACCTGAGCTTGGAAGCAGATCCTTCCCCACTCAGACCTCAGATGAAACTGAAGCCCCAGACAATAGCTTCATTCCAGCTTTGTGAGACCCAGACTGGAGAACCTAGTTAAGCAACACCCTGACTTCTGACCCACAAAAACTGTAAGACAATGTTGTTGTATGTTGTTTTAAGCTGAGAAGTTTGTGGTAATATTGTTACACTACAATAGAAAACAAGTATAAATGGGATATATAAAACCTCTATAGAGAAAATGTTAAAACTTCATTAAAAGTTACAAAAGATGAGCCCAGCTGGTGTAGCTCAGTGGATTGAGCGCGGGCTGGGAACCAGAGGGTCCCGGTTCAATTCCCAGTCAGGGCACATGCCTGGGTTGCAGGCCAGGTCCCCAATGAGGTCCATGTGAGAGGCAACCACACATTGCTCTTTCTCCCTCCCTTCTCCTCTCTTTGAAAATAAATAAATAAAAATCTTTTTAAAAAAGGTACAAAAGATGATCTGAATAAATGAAGACACATTTGACACTCCTGGATGAGGCAATTTCATATTCTAAAGATTTCAATGATATCCAAATTAATATATAATTTCAATATAACCTCAATTTAAATCTCAGCTGAATATGTTAAGGAAAATCAATAAAATTTATTTTTTAAACATATATAAAGAGTTTACACAAAAACTCTTAAAAAATGTTAAAAGAAACATTTTTCATAGTAACCCTTAAGTAGAGACAACCCAAATGTCCAACAACTGATGAATGGATAGGCAAAACGAGGTATATGTCCATTCAACAGAATGTTACTCACCCATAAAAAGAAACGTAGTACTG
This sequence comes from Micronycteris hirsuta, assembly GCA_004026765.1. Classification (NCBI taxonomy): domain Eukaryota; kingdom Metazoa; phylum Chordata; class Mammalia; order Chiroptera; family Phyllostomidae; genus Micronycteris; species Micronycteris hirsuta. Next base: position 22,331 of record PVJI01019118.1, read on the forward strand.
ACACATGCCGCAATATGAATGAAACTTGAAAATATGCGAACTGCAAGAAGCCAGACACAAAAGGCCACATACTGTATGTAAAATGTCCAGAATAGGCAAATCCATAGTGATAGAAAACTGATTAGTGGTTGCCAGAGACACGGGGGAGAAGGGGAGTGACCGCTAATGGGTGCAGGGTTTCTCTTTGAGGTAATGAAAATGTTCTGGTATCAGATAGTGGTGATGGTTGCATGACTTAGCAAACATACTAAAAACCATTGAATTGTTCACCTTAAAACAGTGAGCTTTAGCTCTGACCAATGTAGCGCAGTTGGTTGAGTGTCGTCCTGCAATGCGAAAGGGCAGTCTGCCTGCCCTTTTGATTCCTGGTCAGGGCATGTGCCTGGATTGAGGGCCTGGTACTTGGTTGGGAGCACACAAGAGGCAACCAATCTATGTTTCTTTCTCACGTTGATGTTTCTCACCCTCTCTTTGTCTCTTCCTACCGCTCTCTCTAAGAGAAATAAAATCTTTTTAAAAAAATGGTAAACTTTATAGTATGTCAGTTATATCTCTATAAATAAATATCTATATAAAAGAATAAAGCTCTGTATCAATTCTGCAAAAGAGGAAATCTCATGTCACACCTGTCAGAATAACTCATCAGTAAGTCAACAAACAACAAGCGCTGAAGAGGACGTGGAGAAAAGGAGCCCTAGTGCACTGCTGGTGGGAATGCAGACTGCTGCAGCCACTGTGGAAAGTAGTATGGAGATTCTTGAAAAACTTAAAAGTAGAGCTACCTTAAGACCTAGTAATTCCACTTCTGGGTATTTATCTGAAGAAATCCAAAACACTAATTTGAAAAGATACATGCATCCCTATGTTTATTGCAGCATTATTTACAATAACCAAGATATGGAAGCAATCCAAATGTTTATCAATAGACTGGATAAAGAAGATGTGGTACATATGTACAGTGGACTATTACTCAGCCATAAAAAGAATGAAATCTTACCATTTGAGACAACATGGATGGACCTAGAGGGTATTATGCCAAGTGATATAAGTCAGACAGAGAAAAACAAATACCATATATTTGTGGAATCTACAAAATAAAATAAATGAACAAACAAAATAGAAACAGACTCACAGATACAGAGAGAAAAATGATGGTTGCCAGATGGGAAGGAGTTTGGGAGGTTGGATGATGGGGGTGAAGGGATTATGAAGTACAAACACACAGTTACAAAATATTCACAGGGATGTCAAGTAAAGCACAGGAAATATAGTCAATGATATTGTATCAACTGTGTATGGTGCCAGGTGGGTACTAGACTTATTAGAGGGATCACTTCATAAGTTATATAAATGTCTAATCATTATGTTATAAACTTGAAACTGTAAAACATTGAATGGCAACTATAATTGAAAAAATAAAATTAAAAAGAATATAAATAGCTTAAAAAGTTTGTAAAAGTGAAGTAGAGAAGATGGACTTTACCTGCCAGATACTAGGTTGTGTTATGAGGCCTGAAAGGTAATTGATGTTAGCAAAACAAGGAGAAAATAAGCTGGAGCCCTACCTTTCATCACATATAAATGATAACTCCAGGCAGGTTGAAGACCTCAGTGTAAAAGGAAATCATGTACGTTAACAGGCGACCTGTTAATTTACGATAAAATATACTATGTGATCTAAGGATGCAGAAAGACTTCTTGGATAAAAATTCAAAAGCACAAACCACAGGGAAGAATGTTGATGACAATATACACATCAAAACATACAATTTCTATTTAACGAAAGATCACATCCACAAAGTTAACACAGGTGACAACTGGGAAATATTTGCTGTGCCTGAAATGATGAGAGGTGGAACATCCAGCAGATAAAGGGGACTTTGGGAAATCAGCAAGAAAAAGACAGGATCTCCCCTCCAGTGGACAAAGGATAGAAACAGACAGGTCACACAAGAGGAAATCCATGAGGTTATCAGACATATGAAGACATACTCAATTTTACTAATGATTAGAAAAGTGAAAAAAATTTAAAACAGTGAAATATTACCTTATACACATCATACTGGTGATAATTAGAAAACTGAATCACACCAAGTGTTGGTGAGCATGTGGAGATACAGAAACCCTCATGTACTGTGGCTGAGGTCCTGGGCTTGAACAGTTATTTTGGACCGTTATGTACCAGTTCTTAACCAGTAAAACTTACACCAGAGTTCTCAAGCACACAGCGGTTAAGAAGATCTACCACCCAGCCCTGACTGGTGTGGCTCAGTTGATTGGGTGTCGTCCCACGAAGCAGAGGGTCACCAGTTTGATTCCGGGTCAGGGTACATGCCTAGGTTGTGGGTCCAATCCCTGGTTGGGGTGAGTATGAGAGGTAGGCAATTGATGTTTCTGTCGCACATTGATGTTTCTCTCCCTTTCTTTCTCCCACTCTCCCCGCTCTCTAAAATAAATAAAGTCTTAAAAAAAAAAAAAGAAGAATGTCCAGCCCTGGCTGGTGTAGCTCAGTGGATTGAGCACTGGCTTGCGAACCGAAAGGTAACCTGTTCGATTCCCAGACAGGGCACATGCCTGGGTTGTGGGCCAAGTCCCCAGTAGGGGGGCGTGCAAGAGGCAGCCAATGGACATTTCTTTCTCTCGCACATTGATGTTTCTCTCCCTCTCTTTTCCCCTGCATTCCTCTCTCTCTAGGAAGGAAGGAAGGAAGCAAGGAAGGAAGGAAGGAAGAAAGGTCTACTACCCATAGTGAACGGGGTATGGGAAAATTTCCCCTGAGAAAAGATATCCGTGCCAAGAACAAAAGGTTGGGGAGCAGTTACTCGGGGAGATGGATGTAAGGGGACAGCATCTCAGACGGAGGGAAACGCGCAAGAACAGGGTCTCAGGTGAAGCAGCATGGCATATTCAAGGAAGTGAAGTGGGGCCTGTGAGTTTGAAGCACAGCACTTATATGTTCTCATTTCTCTCAATCTTTCTGTGAACCTAAAACTGCTCTAAATAAGTAAAGTCTTTTTTTTAAGATTTTTTAAATTTTTATTTATTTTTAGAGAGAGGGAGAAAGAGAGGGAGAGAAACAGCAATGTATGGTTGCCTCTCACGTGGCCCTCACGGGGACCCGGCCCACAACCCAGGCATGTGCCCTGACTGGGAATCGAACCAGGACCTCTTGGTTCCCGGCCCGCGCTCAATCCACTGAGCCACACCAGCCAGGGCAGTAAAGTCTTTTTAAAAAGAGGCTGTTACTCTCTGTGGCCATACCACCCTGAACGCACCCGATCTTGTCTAATAAGAGGCTGTCATGAAAAGAACAATCAATAGACACGGGGCTGAAGACATAGAATGGACATACCGAAGACAGAATTAGTAACCTGGAAAATAATTTTGAAGAAGCATCTCAAATATGAGGATACCAAAAGACCAAGAGATAGACAGTAGAAGAGGAAAATTAAGAGCCATTAAAGAGTGATGTTGAGCCCTGGCTGGTGTAGCTCAGTGGATTAAGCATGGGCTGGGAACCAAAGGGTCGCCGGTTTGATTCCCAGTCAGGGCACATGCCTGGGTTGCAGGCCAGGTTGCAGTGGGGGCAACCGCACATTGATATTTCTCTCCCTCTCTTTCTCCCTCCCTTCCCTTCTGTCTAAAAATAAATAAATAAAACCTTAAAAAGATTGATGTTGAAAATTCAACATGCATCCTTCCTTCCTTAGTGCATTTGCAGTGCTATCCTTATTTAGAATCAGCTTCTCCCTTGAGCACTTTATGTAAATAGTAGCCCAGGCCTCCAGACATTACTCTCTAACGTTACACCCGCTCATTCCCTTTATTACATTTACTGTAGCCTGTATTTATATATTTGTCACTTGGCTGCTTCTTTCCTCCATTAGAATATGTTTATTGATGTTTTGAGAGACAGAGAGAGAGAGAGAGAAAGACATCGATGTGAGAGAGAAACATTGATGTGAAAGAAAAAGATCAATTGGTTGCTTCCCATAAGCATCCAGACCAGGGGTCGTACCCGCAACACTTTGGTGGATGGGGCGATGCTCTCACCAGCTGAGCCACTTGGTCAAAGCTAAAAACTCTGTATAGTTTTAAACATCAGAAATTCTATAGCCATTATCGTCCATAATCTCTGAAATTTACAGAGACTAAAATGTTTCCATTAGCCTTGATGGCAATCAGACCTAAGCCCTCTGGAGACTGCCTCTAGTTAGTTACTTCTGAGTGAATAACAGACTCCTCACAGTGGTCATTTCACTTGGAGTCATAGAGTCTACCTTGTTAGAGGACAATGTGATTTAATTCTACTTGAGACTCAGATGATGCCGCCAGTTGTCTGCAGTTCTGATGTATCCACCTAAACAAAGCCTGCCTGCACGATCAAAGGGAAAACCGCCCTGGAGCAGTCATGGAAAACACCTTACTAACAGGCTTCAAACTGAGGATTGTTAGGAATTCTCCAGAAGCTGATGACTGCAGAGGTGGACAGCTTTTGCCCAAGACCACCGAACAGGGTTAATTTTCTGATATAGTCAATAGTATTGTAATAACTGTGTATATTGTCAGACAGGTAACTAGACTTATCTGGGTGGTCCGTTTATAAATGTCCAATCACTGTGTTGTACACCTGAAATTAGATAATATTGCATGTTAATTGTAATTGAAAAATTAATTAAAAAATGATTTTCTGATTCTTCAGCACTTTTTTCTTTGTTAATTACACTATTTTTAAAAAGATGTTATTTATTTATTTTTAGAGAGAGGGGAAGGGAAAGAGAAAGAGAGGAAGAGAAACATCAGTGTGTGGTTTCCTGTCACGCTCCCCCTAGTGGGGACCTGGTCCAAAACCCAGGCATGTGCCCTGACTGGGAGTCGAACCGGCAACCCTTTGGTTTGCAGGCCGGTACTCAATCCACTGAGCTACACCAGCCAGGGCTACACTATTAATTTTAACTATTATTGTACCTTGACACTCTCTAGTAACCAAATAAAGTATCTCTCACTATGATCTTCCTTATTCTCACCCTGTTACCTTTGATCTCTTCTGGTCTCCTCTGTCATTTAAGAAAGAAACCAAACTCTCCTGTGTGTTTGCTCAGACTGGCTACAACTCTGAATTTGATTGCTAAATCAATCTCTCTCTCTCTCTCTCTCTCTCTCTCTCTCTCTCTCTCTCTGTCACACACACACACACACACACACACAAACACACCTACCTGAAACTGACAAAAAATTTAATATAGCTGTTCTTTTATTTATTATAATTTTAAAATCCTCACCCAAGGATTTGTTCATTGATTTTAGAGAGAGAGGAAGGGAGAAAGAGACAGAGAAACATACATCGATCAGGCTGCCTCTTGTATGCACCCCAAGCTGGGAATCAAACCTGCAACCTAGGTATGTGCCCTGACCAGGGAATTGAGTCTGCAACCTTTTGGTATATGGGGACAATGTTCCAATCAAGTGAGCCACCCAGCCAGGGTTATAACTGTTCTTTTAAATACCTTAGAAGGGAGCTTTCTTTCTATAGGTCCCTTCTGGTACTTAACATTTCCCTCAAAAAGTAATCTCAAACTTGGATCTTATAAAAATTGGCCATTGGCCTCACAGACTGTTTCTGCTAAGATCAGTACAGAATCAGAAACAGCATGACCTAGCCTTTCAGAAATGGGAGCTAACATTGGGGAAGTTCGTTCTGTTCAGAGACATTCCAACTTGTTTTGCTGCTACTGTTTAACTTCACTCAAGAAATATGCCCCTCTTCCCCTGACTGGTGTGGCTCGGTGGGTTGGGCATCATCCCACAACCCAAAAGGTCACTGTTTCAATTCCCGGTCAGGGCACATTCCTGGGTTTCAGGTCAGGTCCCCGGTTGGGTACATGTGAGAGGCAACTGATTGATGTTTCTCTCATACATACATGTTTCTATCCCTCTCTTTCTCCCTCCCTTCCCCTCACTCTAAGAATAAATAAATAAAATATTTTTAAAAATATGTTTATTGATTTTAGAGAGAGAAGAAAGGATAGAGAGAAAAACATCGATCAACCGCCTCCTGCATGCTCTCCAATTGGGGACTGAACCTGCAACCCAGGCATGTGTGCTGACCAGGAATGGAATACCCAACCTTTTGGTGTACCTATCTATGGGATGAAGCTCCAACCAGCTGAGCCACCCAGCCAGGACTAAATAATATATATATATTAAGATTTTATTTATTTTTAAAGAGAGGGGAAGGGAAGGAGAGAGGGAGAGAAACAGCAATGTATGGTTGCCTCTCACATGGCCCTCACCGGGGGCCTGGCCTTAGGCATGTGCCCTGACTGGGAATCGAACCAGGACCCTTTGGTTCCCAGCCTGCGCTCAATCCACTGAGCTACACCAGGCAGGGTAAATAAAATATATTTTTTAAAGAGCCCTGATCAGTGTGGTTCACTTGGTTGGAGCATTGTCCCATACACCAAAAGTTTTCAGGTTCGCTTCTTTGTCAGGGCACATATGTAGGTTGCGGTATGTGATTGATGTTTCTGATTAATCAGTGATTGATCAGTGATTAAGAGATTAATCAGTGATTGAGAGAGAAACCAGTGATAGTTCTCTCTCTCTCTCACCCTTCCTCTCTCTCTTTATCAATAAAAATATCTTTGGGTGAGAATTAAAACATTAAAAAAAAAAGAAAGAAACTCTGGGTTCTCCTTCCTTTGGCACTGGCGGGAAGTTCAAACCACCCAAAGCTCCAGCTATGTGTGGGACCCCTCACCCTGGCCCCTCCCAAACTAGCCTCCTTTCTCTGCTCTCTCCAGAGAGTCTTATTATGTTGAGTAATAAACCTTTCATATTTTCTTGGTGCCTATGTAGCATCATCAGACTTAACATCCAAAGTAATTTTGGGTGTATGGGGGGTGTCCATCCTGCCTCTGCAGGGTGATCTCAACATTAACTTGGGCCCTGGTTGGTGTGGCTCAGTGGTTGAGTGCCTGCCTGCGAATCAAGGGGTTGCCGGTTCAATTCCCAGTCTAGGGCATATGCCTGGGTTGAAGCATAGGTCTCCGGTGGGGGGCGCACAAGAGGCAACCACACATTAATGTTTCTCTCCCTCTTTTTCTCCCTCCCTTCCTTTCTCTAAAAACAAACAAACAAATAAGATCTTTAAAAAAAAACATTAACTTGGACAAAAGGTATACTGAGAAAGAGAAATGCAGCCCCTGACATACAGGCGCTGGCCTGATGCTATCACCTGGGTCTTGGGGTCAGAAGGGGCTGGCTTTAGCACTCATAGGTAGGCCTTGGCGTTCTCCTGTTGAACATGAACAAGTCCACAAAATATGAACATCAGACAGGCTCACTCTGACTGTGATGGATCAAGACAAAAAACAGACCACTGTGTAATCAAGCCTGGGCACAGACAAGAACATGAATATTGTCCAAGATACAAAATGACTGAACCTTTATCTAATATGAGTGACTGCTGTTTCCTTACTAGTCATTGCTTCATTCCTTTTGTCTTCTAGATATGGATTACTGAGATACTCCATCATAGAATTACCCCTACTTCCTTTTTTTTTAAAGATTTTATTCATTTATTTTTAGAGAGAGGGGAAAAGAGAGAGAAAGAGAGGGAGAGAAACATCAATGTGTGAGAGAAACATTGACGGGCTGCCTCCCACATGCACTCCAAGCAGGGACCAGGCCACCATCCAGGCATGTGCTTTGACCGGGAATTGAACCAGCAACCTTTCGCTTTGTCGAATGATGCTCAATCAACTGAGCCACATCAGTCAGGGCAGAATTATCCCTACTTTCTGACAGCAGCCAAATCCAGAGCGAAGTCCTGCTTCTTCAACCCTCCCTGAGATCATCTAACACAAACCTGCATCCTATCATGTCTATCCTGAACCCCCTCTTACTGAGATGCCCCAGAGTTCTCCATGATGTGCTTTCTCGCCTGTTGTGATGAGCCCATAAACCCTACCTCGTTCACCAATTGGCCTTTCGCTGAAGCCCATTGATATTATCTGCTTAGAAAATTATCTGAAAAACTATTAATACGATCTTTAAAAAAAGAAAAAACTATTACACCTAATAATAAGTGAAACAAGTGAGCAAGGTGACCAGAAATAAGGTTGAAAAAGGAATTGAATGGCTTTCCTTTCAGACACAAAATTAGAAAACATAATAAAAGGACATTGTTCATCATGATAACAAAATCCATCAACTTCGTGTGAATACACTGGGAAAAAAAAATACAAGCTCTATACATTTTTACAGAAAAGAAAAAGTGACCCGAATAAATGGGGGGCATATAATGTTCTGGACATGAAGAATCAACATGGAGTTGATTAATCTATAAAATCAATTTAACACCAGCCGGATTCTTTTTAATCTTCTAAACTATGAAATATTTCAAACGCACAATAATCTGTGGGAGAGAGATAATATAATGAACACCTGGGAGCTCTTCTCCCAGCAGATCTCAACATTTTCTAATTTGCCTCAAGTCTTTTTCTTTAAGAAACAAAGTATTTCAGCTCCAGCTGAAATTTACCCAATAGGTTCCCCTACCCAATTCTATACCTCTCCCTCCTTTCTCTGAGGTAACTGCATTTGAATTTATTATCTATCATTCCCTTGCATATTTTTATTATATAATTAGGGATCCACAAACAGCATATTTGCATGTTTTAAAAAACTTGTTGAAAACAAGTATCGTACTATATGTAACCATCTCTAACTTTCTTTTTTTTTTTAAGATTTTATTTATTTACTTTTTAGAGAGAGGAGAAGGGAGGGAGAGAAAGAGCAATGTATGGTTGCCTCTCACATGGCCCTCACAGGGGACCTGGCCCGCAACCCAGGCATGTGCCCTGACTGGGAATTGAACCGGGACCCCGTCTGGTTCCCAGCCCGCGCTCAATCCACTGAGCTACACCAGCCAGGGCCATCTCCAACTTTCTTTCTTCCGTCTCAACGTTGTAGGTTTGAGAATTATCCATGTTGATACACTTGGCTCTTGTACATATTTAACTCTTTAGTGAGATATGTTATACATGCAGAAAGGTGCACGTCAGAAGGGTACAGTCTCATAAAATTCCTCAAACTGAATACACATGTAACCGACAACCAGATCAAGAAACAGAACATGACCAGCACATGTGCTTTCCTTGTGCCCGTTTCCAGTCACTGTCCCCCACAGGGTACCCACGATCGTGACTTTTGATAGCATGGTTTAATTTAGCCTGATCTGTAAACTCTGTATAAAGACAATCATGTGGTATGCCTTCTTTTATGTCTAGCAGCTTCTTTTGCTCAATATTTGGGAGATTCGTCCAGGTTACACATATAGAATTGTAATTGTTCATTTTCTTTTTTTTAACTATATTTTATTGATTATGCTGTTACAGTTGCCCCACTTCCCCCC
>PVJI01019119.1:0-31669 GCA_004026765.1 Micronycteris hirsuta
CCTTCTTGCAATTCCTTCTAGTGTATCTTTTATTTCATTAATTGTATTCTTCATTTCTTTCTGATTCTTGTTTATAGTTTCTATTTCCACTTTCATACTGTTGTAGTTCCCACTCAATTCCTTACAGTTGAGTTCCTTGAGCATCTTTACAACCATTCTTTTGAATTCTATAACTGACAGTTTGCTTGCCTCCATTTCACTTAATTCTTTTACTGGGGAGTCTTCCATTTCTTTTGATTGTAGCCTCTGTCTCCCTATTTTAGGTGACTCTTTTTGTTTGTTTCTGCAATTCCTAATGCTCTGCTTTGCTAGCTGTCTTCAGAGGATTAACTTCTATGGTAGGAACTTTATGGGATTCAGTAGTGTGCTCTCTTTGATCTCCTTGTCTGAATGCTTTAGGGTTGCCCTTTCTTCCTTATTTGTGGGCTGTCTTGTTGTACTTGGGCTTTACCTGTTGGTGGCTTCTTTGTTCATGGGTTCTCCCCTCCAGTGGGTTTACTGGTATTCACAACTCCCACCTTGTACTGTAGGCTTTTGTACAGATGTTCGTTAACAAAGCAGTATTACCAGACCACTGAACCTATGCCTACAGAAAGAACTCTACTATCACATGAGCAGTCTCAACTGCAATTTAAGTAAGATGAATAAAGATGAAGAGAGACTGTGGGTATTACAAGCTGTGACAAAGGGAATATTAGATGACTAAACGAGGGGAAATGTTGTTGCATGGTAAGAGGGAGGAGAATTGATAAGAGTTGGGACAGAACCAAGGTGAAGAAAGGGAAAGAGCAAAATTCACAACATAAGTAAAACACAAAAGGGCTATGGGTACAATGGTGTAAGAACAGGGAAGAGTATACTATGAGGTTTGAAGTAAAATTTAAAGGTACTGCACCAACAGGAACAAAATTGCCAAAAACTACAGCACAGTTGATGGTAATGATCATTGAATAAGTTTAATAAAGGTGGAACAGGAGTGAGAATATCGTAGAAAGGCAAACAATGAATTGAGATCTCTATGGTGTAGATAAATGATTTTGAAAGGTTGAGTGAGTAAACTAGTAAGAGTAAGGAGTAAAGCCCATGTTGAGAGAGGGGGAAACAGAAAGGGGGGGGAGGAAAAGAGGAAACAATGAGATAAAATTCCTTACTCCACTGATCAGGGTCAGGGAGAATGCAAAATGGAGTAAGACAGTGGCAGAGTATGCTATGGGATTTAAAGTAGTAACAAGTAGTCATCAAATAGGAGAACCTTTGGGGAAGTGCAGCAATAACCATATTTCACTCAACTGTCCGCATTTTATAAAAGGTGGAAATGAGATAAGACTCTTATTATAAGGGAATAAGAATGTGAGCTGACTTTAGAAAACACAGTGCTTATGCAAGTTAGGTGGAGGAGAAATAGTGAGAGTAAGGGATAGAAACTGGGTGTAGTGTGTGAGGGAATAAAGTCAACCACAACAGTAATAAAGCTAAGGAAGATGATGAAATGGATTAAGACCAGGAATGATGCTGTGTGGGATCTGGAATAAAAATTGTATGGTAAATATATAATCTGAATAAAAAGAAGAAAAAGTAAAAGACCAAGAATAGCAACTTATTTGTAATACAAGTGAAGTGAAAGAAAAAAAATTAAAATGCAATATGAAACGGAGAATAAAAAAACAAAACAGTAAAAACAAACTAAATAAATGGAAAGAAAGAGAAATAAAAAAAAAACATGCAAGTTCTGCTGAAGAGCAAAATGAAATTTGTCTCAGCTCTTGGGTGTTCACCTCTGACTTGTTTCTGGATCTGTCTGTTTTTCCCTCAGCTCCAGATCCTACTGTCTTATTCTTGATGAAAAAAAAAAACAAAACAAAATCCTGCCCAGCCAGTTTTGCAGATCTTTCTGGTTCCTACAGGCAGATGGGTTGCTGGGCTCCATTTTTTCCTTTCCTGTTGTTCCACAGGATGGGGCTCAGTCTGGGCTACAATAATCACAGGTGCCGTTTCCAGCCTGTCCTCAGACCACTGTGTAGCCTGCACTCTCCCTTCTATGCATTTTCGCCCAGTAAGCGTTGATAAGCCACCTTTCTTTTGACCAGTCCATGAGGTGTGCTGAGTGAGAACAAACTGCGTCTCCACTCAGTTGCCTGCACTGAACACTCAGTTCCCTTTTTGAAAAAATCTCTTTGTGAGCTGCTGCCAATTAGAGCCTCTGCCTGGCTTTCCACACAGTCCAACGCTCTGGCAAGTCCAGAGTCTATCTGAGTCGTGGCAAGTTGCAGCCAACCTCCTCTCCCAGCTCCAGGTGTCCTTGGGATCCCCCAAACTTTCTGGGAATATCCCAGATGGTGACCACCACATTAGCCTGGTACTGCTCCAGCTATGTCGTTTGTCGCCTTCTGCCCACCCCTACCCCTGCAGCATCTTCATGTGTTCAGGTCTCTCCTGGTACGGGTCTGGGACTACTATGACCTGGGAGGGGAACGAGCCACTCAGCTACTGTCACTGACTGTTCTCCTCCTGTGTACCCACAGTAGCCACAGTCCCCAGCACCAGGCCTGGCAACTCTCCCGTTGGCCTCCTTACCACATGTTTTGAAGCATCTTCTGCATGCTTTGGCTTCCAAACTTCATATGGGCTGAGATTCTGTTGGCTGTTCACTTTGTTGTTCAGAAGATTGGCTAAGTGTCCCAGCTGGGTGCACCAGCAAGTGGGCTCAGCTCTCACCTACATAACAGCCATCTTTGAGTACTCATTGTGGTTTCTTTTTTAAGTCCTTCCTTATAAAGGCTTTTATCTAGTCTTCAGTTGGTTATTAAGGATGATTTTACTATGATTTTGTTGTAATTTTAGTTTAGTCCTGGGAAGAGGTTAGTGTAGCTTCCACTTAATCTGCCATCATCTTGGATTCAGTTATGTTAATTTTAGAGAATAGGTTTGGGATGAAGTTGTAATTTATGTTAATGCCAGACTTGAGGCAGTTTATAGATTGATGTTAAAGATAGAGATAGTGTTGGTGTTATGTTTAAGTCTAGGGCCCAACACAGAAGTATGTATTCGAATTTGTTTGGGGATATGATTTGTAACAACATTATAATTAGCTTTATGGTTCAGTTTGAGTTGAGGTTAAGATTTGAATAATTTGATTAGTATCAGAAGTAGAATTTATACAATGATTATATTTCAATGTAGCTTTTTTAATGAGTTTCAGATTTAAGTTAAATTTGTGGTATACTTAGAGGGTGGACTTGATATTCATTTTTGGTATGAAATTAGGGTAGGTTTAGAATTAAGGTTTGTAAGCAGTCATTGCAAACCAACTTCAAAACAGTTATTCAGTGAGTATGTATGTAAGGAATAGTTTTTAAAAGAGCTATGTTTGCCATAATGCTGCCCCAGTAAATGGTGTTGTATTATTATGGTATCTCAAAGAAGATTCCAGCATTCCCCATACTAATTTCAGTAAAATACCTTTTTAAACTGTAAAACGTTCAAACTAAAAAATTCATATATAGTTTATAACATAATCAATAGCTTTATAAACTCAAGAACCATCTACTTTTAGTAGTAAATATGCTTTTCATTATGCAAACTTTAATTATGAAGTGTTCTAACATTTATAATTAATTTGTACTAAATGGATTTGGACAGCCTGTCTCCAGCTCAAAATATAATTACTGAATGAAACTCCTACTAATTATGAATGTTCCAACATATAATGTCATAATATTTCAAAGAAGGTATTACTGATTAGCCACAATAATTTTGGGAAAGAACAAAGTAGGAGGGATCACAATACCTGATATCAAACTATATTACAAGGCCACTGTAATCAAAACATTATGGTACTGCCACAGCAATAGACACACAGACCAATGGAACAGAATAGAGCTCAGAAATAAACCCATGTCTTTATGGTCAATTAATATTCGACAAAGGAGGCAGAAACATAAAACTGGAGTAAAAATAGCCTCTTCAACGAATGTTGTTGGGAGATCTGGACAGCTACAGGCAAAAAAATTAAACTCGACCACCAACTTATACCATACACAAAAATAAATTCAAGGTGGATAAAAGACTTAAATATAAGTCACAACACAACAAAAGTCCTAGAGGAGAACACAGGCAGGAAAATCTCAGATATTCCAATCAGTGATATTTTCACTGATATATCCCCTAGAGCACAGGTGGCAAACAGAAGGCCTGTGGGCCAAATCCGGCCCTCCACCTTGTTTCTACCCAGTGGCAGTGCCAAGCTCCTTGTCCCTAAGTAGTAGTTATATTTATACATTCCTAAAATGACATTCAGCCCTTTGAAGGCAACCACGAGGCTGATGTGGCCCCCTGAGAAAATGAGCTTGACACCCCTGCCCTAGAGCAAGAGACATAAAGAAAAAATAAACCAATGGGATCTCATAAAAATAAAAAGCTTCTGTATGGCTAAAGAAAACAGTGTTAAAATGAGAAGAGAACCAACTGTATGGGAAAACATATTTGCAAATGATAAGTCAGACAAGGGTTTGATCTCTGAAAAAAATAAAGAACTTGTATGACTCTACTCCATGAAGACAAACAACCCAATTAAAAAATGGGCAAAGGACTTTAGCAGACACTTCTCAAAGGAGGACATACAGAGGCCCAGAGACATATGAAAGGATGCTCAGCATTACTAGCCATTAGAGAAATGCAAATTGAAACCACAATGAGATACCACTTCACACCAGTTAGAATGGCCATCATAAACAAATCAACAAACAAGTGTTGGAGAGGATGTGGAGAAAAGGGAACCCTAGTGCACGGTTGGTGGGATTGGAGACTGGCACAGCCACTGTGCAAAACAGTATGGAATTTCCTTAAAAAACTGAAAATGGATCTGCCTTTTGATCCAGAGATCCCACTCCTGGGACTATACCTTAAGAATCCTGAGTCACCAATTCAAAAGAACCTATGCACCCCAATGTTCACAGTAGCACAATTCACAATAGCCGAGTGCTGGAAACAGCCTAACTGCCCATCAGTAAATGAGTGCATCGAAAAACTGTGGTACATTTACACACTGGAATACTACGCAGCAGAAAGAAAGAAGGAGCTCCTACCATTTGCCATAGCATGGACAGAACTAGAGAGCATTATGCTAAGTGAAACAAGCCAGATGGTGAACAAGAGATACCATATGATCTCACCTATAAGTGGAACCTAATCAACAAATCAAACAAATGAGCAAAACAGAACTAGAGACATGGAAATAAAGAACAAATGGACAGTGACCAGAGGCAAGAGGGGAAAGGGAGAACTGGGGAAAGAAAGGGAAGGGGTAAGTATAGGAACATGAATAGAGGACTCAAAGGCACAGACAACGGGGAGTGAGGGGTATTGACTGGGAGTGTGGGGTACGGGTGTAGGGGTGAGCAATGGGGAAATAGGCGGGACAAGTGTAACTGAACAACAGTAAATTAAAAAATGGAATAAAATACAGCAAGATGAAAAAATAAAAACTCGGATATGGCAAATGAAAAAGAAGACGTGAACTGATGATCTCAGCCTTCTGAACTCAACTGAACAAAGAGAACCTGTTGCTGACACGGGACTTCTATCCCACAAGGCCTAGAGTGAAGTCCCTTTCCTAAAAGCTTCTCGAAGACGATGCGGTCAGCATGAGTTCCAAGCTTCCCCTTGTAAAGGAGTTCCATGCACCTCCTTTGCCCAACACTGTGAGAAAATATGTACTCTCCATTTTCTGCAAGATGCCTCCTTGTAATGTTTCAGAACTTTTGAGTTTCACTGAAAAGTTATTTTGGATGTCGCAATATTTGTAAACCTTCACCTTTTGAAGATCAGCTGCCAAAACCCTGGCAGAATGTTCAGGCCAACCCCACTAAGCCAGTTCAGGTCTCAGCATTCCCAATCTTCTCTTTGTCTTCTTCTCTCATCACAGCAGATTAGTTTATACTTGGGAAAAAGATAAGCTACAATCTGGCTTTCTCCTCCCACCTCGAGGCGACATCTACAGTGGGCATTTGGGGTGGGGGGTGGGCACGCGGGGAGAACCTCAAACCACCCAGAAACCAGACTAAAGTTTGAAACCTGCCAGCATGCTGGGATCCATTACATGCAACAAGTAACAGACGGAAAGCTGGAGAAATGCAAAGGCCTGTTAGTGCCACCTAAAGACACATTTTTTCCCCCTTACTTCAAAAGTAGAGGGCAACCCTTGCAAAGAAAACAGGCAGAAAAGCCCAGGTGGAAAAAAGCGTATGTTGTCATGTAACAAGCAATGCTGTTTTCCAGCCATCATCACCTGAGAGGGTTCAAAAACAGGGCTCATAACCCCCATGGCTCTGCAGCGGGCACCTGCTCCTCAGCTTTCAGGGCCGCCTTCTTGCAGGGTGAGGACAAAAGGGACTGGAAGCCCTCACCAAAAGGTGGTTCTTAGAGTCATGCTGTCTTCCATTAAAGGCTGGTTCTGAGGACAAACGCGACCAGAATGGTAAATACAAACTGCAATTTTATATTCTCCTCTGTTAAATGTTTCCTGCTACATGTTTTTAGTGCATCTTGACCCTAGTCTGAAAGAACGACGCACACACACACAGCTTTCAAGCTACTTCTTGGGTAATGTGTGGTCTAGTAGAAATGGCTATCCATGCCTGAAACAGGCCTCAGAGGTTCATGCCAGAGGCAGCAGCACAAGCCCGTTTCCATTGTGAGTTTTCCTAAACTAATAGCACATCCTCCAATCCCAGGTCTCAGAAACTCCATTCTCTCTCTCTCCATCTCTGTTTAGAACATGGGATCATGTCAGGCAGCAGTGCCCAGAGGTCAGGTCTGGAAGAGGCTCTCTCAAGCCAGGAGAAAGACCTTCAGATGAAGACTGGGAAGAAACAGTTCAACTTCAAATAATTCCAGGTTCTACAACTTCTGGAAAAACTGAGAGCTGCCCAGCAATGTCCTGTGGCCTGGGGGATGGCAGCAGCAGAGAACACCGTCCCTCAGGATGTACGGTCCAGAGGATGGGCACAGATGTATGCTCGCCTCTCTAGGATCTGCTGGGATACTTTCTTGATCTGTTCATCTAGATTTTCTGGAGAATCTGGGAGGGGAAAAGAGACACTAGGTGATCTTTCTGCATTGTGACAACAGAAATATTGCTGGGGCACTTTTTTCCAGTAGTCAGCCTGGGAGTGACCCCACCACTCCTCCAAACCCCTAGGAAGTGATTCTGAGCTAGGACAGCTTCATTCCAAATAACAAAGAGCTCATCCTAAATCCCTAAGAACTCCAGATCTTGTGGGAGAAGGCGCTTGCTCAATAAAAGACCCCTTTGTGATTCAAGCCGATTATTGCAGAGGGAACTTTCCTCACTCTCCACAGCACATTAACAGTCAGGGCAGCACTGTGGGGTGTGCCTGGCCAGCAAGCAAAGCCCAGAGCCACACAGAGTTACGAACCCCTCTCCATGATCCTTAGCAACAGGGCTGGTCTCTTCAGGGGAGCCTTGCAGGCCAACAGGACTATAGGGTCACAAGGAGAATTTAAGCTATATATTCTAAGATATGGCCATATGGCTCTGAAAGAGGATGAGCATTCCAGACAAACTGAAAAGACTGAGCAGCACAAGCAAAATCCCTGCACAGCCTAGGGAAGCAGCCTGAGACATCTGCAAGCGGAGCAGTTTCATTTCCACTGCAGTGCAGGGGTAAAAAAGCAGGGGAAACTCCTTCTTCTTTTGTGAACCTTCCCTGGGCAGATGCCAGCAAGGCCCACTCAGAGACTCTGGCAGAGCTCTCAATTCCTCAGCACAAGTTTTACCCAGCCCTCACTCAAGACGGAAGTTGTGAGCTGCCAGCAGGTGATGGGAGCCCGACAGTGTCCAAAAAACAGCTCGCTGTTAACAGTTGCCTGGAATCAGATCCTCTCTTCCCCCTCCCTCCCAAGACAACCCTACTCACATTTGTCCAGCTGAGATAAGGTGAAGAGATTCTGGAAATAAACTTCTGTGCAGAAGATGTTGGCCAACAGAACCTGCCAAAACCAAGGTCAGAGAGAACCCTCTGTGGGTCAAAGGGCAACCCCTCCCTGGTAACTGACCTCTAAGCTTCATAGTACTACTGGACAGCTTGGCTAGGGTCAAGAGGCCTGGCTCAAGAATCACACTATTTTAGGTTCTAATTCCAGCCATAAGCCAAACCAGCTCTGTCCCAAGGGCAAATCACTCAACATCTCTGAGTCTGTTTCCTCCCCTAAGAGAAAGACATCACAATTCCTGTGGCCATCAGCTATTGTGAGTCAAGGCGAATTAACACCAAATACACAGCAGGCACTCAGTGACTCCATCCACCCCCTCCAGTAGGGTTAGGAGGACAGACAGGGTGAGGGCAGTAGGTTTGAAACCCCATCATTCACCCACCTTTCTCTCTCAGGGAGGAAAACGAAAGGGAGTAGCTCTGTATCCTGAGCAGCAGAAACCCTCACATCCCATAGGAGCTTCAGTGCTCACAAAAGGCCACAGCCACAACTCGGCAAACCCATAAGTCTCCGGGTCAACTGCTGCACAGACCCTGTGCTTCAATGACCCTGTCTGGGACCACAACTGGGTGCCAAGGCCCTTGACTTGCACTGGCCCTCCCACTTGAGATTCTTCAACTGGGCCATATCACCCAGTACCCCCTAAACCCCAACCAACGGGCCTCTATGAAGTGCAGCAGGACCAAATCAGTGGGAAGCTGCCTGTGTGTAGGCTAAGTAGGGCAGGGCCGGGCACACTCACCTCGTGGTCATGGTTCCGAAGTCCTGCTCGCATTGAGCGGCTGGCCCGAGACAGCACAGCTGTCATGCCATACAGGTTGATGAGGATGTTGGCCACACGCTTCAAGACCATCTGCTCTTCCACAATGGTCTGGGAACACAGATGCCCAGGGTGGAGGTTCATTACCTGGGACACTTCCCCCCTACCCAACAGTCCCTCCCTGAGCACACCCTTACCCATCTCCAAGCCTCACTTTGTGCCTCTGGTTAGAGGTGCTAATGTTGCCTTTCCCTTTGGATTGTGAGAAGTTGGTTCATGGCTACCTTCTGTTTTCCACTCACTCTGTCTAGATTTGGGCAAGGGTCAAGGCAAGACTAGGTCCCAGGAACATGGCTGAGACCAGAGGCCAGGGCTTATTCACCTTCAGCAGCAAGAGCCTCACAGATCAGGTCCTAGGATTCAGGCCCAGGCTGCCTCCACCAAATGCAGGGAGCCTCTCTTCACCTAGAGGGTGCTCACCCAGCTAGCTGAGTGGTCCACGGGATAGGCAGCCACAGACAGCCCTGCCTCCCCACCCCACCTCTCCAGGTGAGCAAAATTTCTTCCTGGGCCTAGTTCTAAAGATGGATACTTATAAAACATTTCACAGATGCTGGCCCCATCTCCTTGAGCCCAAAGTTGGAGAGCCTGCCACCCCAGGTCTGTCAGGGAACCAATACCTTGCCAAAGCGAAGCAGCAATGTCTCCACAGTGCGCCCAAAGTAATAAACATTCTCCTCGAGCTTTCTGGCACTGTCCTGGTAGGTCAGAGAAAAGGACTCAGTGCAGTACCTCCTCCCCATGGTGCCCATCCCGTCCCACTGGCACAGAGCATGGCGGGGGATCCAGGGCTAACATGCAGGCTGTTCTCCATGATGATAGCGTGGAGACAGGATATCACCTGTCCCTCAGCCTGGCTAGTCTATCCCAACACCCCTGGTCACCTCCCTCTTGGGGAGCAGATATCCAATAGGCTATACGCTCTGGGCTCACTCACCGCAACACTAGGGTGTACAGCTCCGAGATTTCCCGTCAGCCCCAAGTCCACGGTTCGACCCAAGGAGTCCCGAAGCCGCCGGCCAACAGTATCCAAGACAGTGGTCACATTACCCCGTTTAAGTTCACTGCAGAAAGCCCACGGCCCCATGATCCGAGGCCCTGCTGTTCCTCCCACTGTCCAGCAACACAAACCCCCACCAACCGGTATCCCGGAGCTCTAGGGCACCCATTCCTTCTCCCTGACTCTGCAAAGCCATAAACGGCTAACTCAGGCCCTATATGACCTCCCCCCAGCCTTGCTGGACACCTGGCTGCAGGTGAGCCCTGTCAGAGACCAGCCAGTCTCCTCTGAGGTGGAGCCATACTTGTGCTTCCTCAACAGGGAACTGAGTCACAGCCAGCTTTCAGGTCATTCTCTTGCTGTAAGTACTCTCCAAAACGCTCTGAGCAACCTGTTCATGGGTTCTAGCGGTGATTTCTAATTGCTCTAGCCCCAGGTTGCGGATTGAGGAGTGCAAGAGACAGAGAACAAGGGAAGGAGAAAAGAAATAAATTGGTCTACAATGGCCTTGAAGCCTGGCATCAGTTTAAGGGGCACCTCTCATTCCCAGATTCTGAAAACACAGCTCCCTGCAGCATGAGAAACAAGAACTGTCAGGGGAAATGACCATAAGGGCAGGGCACTGCGGGCTTCCTTAAGCAGCAGGTGCCTCCTATCACCTTCAGGTAAAGGCTAAGCTCTGGAGCCTGGCTTTCAAGGGCCAACACTCACTGGCCAAGGCTCCTGCCCACCTTCCTCTCTCCAGCCAGCCAGTGAATGATTTCAGCTCTGCCAGGTGGGACCTGAGGAGCCAAGAGTGGAAACGGCACCTACTTGATTCTTGCAGTCAGGATGCGGCCAGCATGCTGCAGGCCTGTCAGGGCAATGTACATCCGGAGAATCTCATTGGTTCCCTGTGGTCAACAGTGGAGATGTCAAAGCTGCCCCATGAAGTTAGCCCTGGTGTACTGCACGTGTGACTTAGCCCCCCGGTGTACTGCATGTCTGACTAGGCAGACCATGGCCGCTGTCCACTCACCTGTACTACGGAAGCTACCGCAAGCAGAACCATGACCTTTCATAATTTCCCGTCCTAGAGTAAGATCCAAGGTCCTCTACAATGGGGCTATTTGTCTCCCCTTCCAACCTCTCCTCACCTACTCCATCACCTGCTCCATCACCTGCTCTAGTTCCACCAAGCAGGACTGGGTACTTCTCCAATAAGACTTGCTTATTCTATCTCCATTCATCTAGAGCTGGCAGGTAAGGTCCTGTCTGGGCCTCCGAGCATGTTCTATTTCCCTGTCCTTGGCCCATACAGCCCTCCCCAGGCCTGGTCAAAGTCCCCGAAGGGCCAAGTGCACTTGCTTCATGAGACCTCAGTCCCCTCAGGAGAGGTGCACCTCTGTCACTTACTCTCTGGTATTCTGGTCTCCTCCTGGGTCGGTCAGTCCACACAATCAAGACAACTAAGACAGAATGGTGTCTGAGGTGTCTCTCTGGCCCCACCCTCCCTTTGTTCCCCGCCCAGGTCCCTCTTAGCATGTTTAGGCTTGTGAGCTCACAGGGGAAAGCAATTAAAGAGTGCTAAGTGGGCTAGGAAAGCCCTCAGAGATTACTCTCTTAAGCACCTTCAATATACTAGGGAAAAAACCCAGGCCCAGAGAGAGCGCTCAAGGTCAATCACAGGCCTCTTATAAGAAGATCTCTGCTTGTCCTACCACAGCCAGCAGAAGCAACTTGGCAAAGACCTCTGGTGGGTTGCCAGGAGGTGGTAGGCTCAGCGGAAAGGACCCTTGGGAGTGGGACCCTTGGTGAGCTGCTTGGCATCTTAGCCTCAGCCTCCTCATCTGCAGAACAGAGGCTAAGAGGCTGTGTTGTGAGAAAGGTTAAATGAGAGAACGCACAAGCCAGCGTGGAGCCAGAACCAGGAGACTCAGGGGGTCCGTGGTGGAGTGAGATGGAGCTGGCAGCATGGCACCCACCTCAAAGATGAGAAGGGTGCGGGCATCACGCAGCATGCGCTCGTAGGGGTAGTCCCTCACGTAGCCTGAGCCTCCGAGGATCTGCAGGGCTTCACTCACACACAGCCAGGCACCCTCTGAGCTGAACACCTGCCACGAACCAGGGAGCAAGATCAGCACAAGGTCGTGCTGATTCCCTTCCAAAAGGCGGGCCTCAGAACAAGGGCAGAATGGCTGGCAATGGAGTGGGAGGCTCGAAGGAAAACTAGGCTTTGGGATGAGACTGAGCCAAGCAGGAACCCTGATTGTCTTGGTCTCACTGGGTAACCGCAGGCAAGTCCTTTTCCTTCCTTGACCACAATGACCAGCTGTAGCTAAGGAGCTTTGTTCAACTTCCCTCTGATGTGCTGGAATTACCTTCACCATGGCAGTCTCAATGGAGCAGTCAGGAAACCCCGGTTGATCCAGCATCCCCGCAGTGAGGTAGGCCATACTTTCCATTACATAAGTCTTCTGAGCCATCAAGGCAAACTTTTCCTGCAGTAGTCAGAAAAAAACGCAATCAAGACCCAAATTTGCCAACAAACAGAAAAGACAATTAAGTCAAAAACCCCACACTGCACAAGAAAACCAAGCCTTAGCACTCATAAAAAGCTATCACGTTAAATAAAGCCTTGTTGCCCTGGCTGGTGTGGCTCAGTAGACTGAGCACCGGCCTGCGAACCCAAGGGTTCCCGGATCAATTCCCAGTCAGGGCACACGCCTGGGTTGTGGGCCAGGTCCCCAGTAGGGGGCGCATGAAAGGCAACCACGCATTCATGTTTCGCTCCCTTTCTTTCTCCCTCCCTTCCCCATGACTAAAATATATAAATAAAATCTTTTTAAAAAATCAAAAGGAGAATACTATTTTAAATAAATAAATAATAAATAAGTAAGTAAGTAAAGCCTTGTTGCATCCAAATTGGAAAGGAGGAAGTAAAGCTGCCACTGTTTCCAGATGACATGATAGTGTACATCGAAAACTCTATAGACTCCACCAAAAAACTACTCAACCTAAGAAGTGAATTTGGCCAAACACAGGATACAAAGTCAATATTCAGAAATCAAAGGCATTTTTGTATACCAACAATGAAATATCAGAAACAGAAATTAGGAGAAAAAAATCACATTTACTACAGCAACAAGAAAAATAAAATACTTTGGAATAAACTTAACCCAGGAAGTAAAAAACCTGTACTCAGAAAACTACACAACACTGAAGAAAGAAATTAAGGAAGACACAAAGAAATAGAAGCATATAACATGTTCATGGATTGGAAGAATTAACATCATCAAAATGGCCATACCGCCCAAAGCACCCCATAGATTCAACACAACCCCTATCAAACTACCAATGACATATTTCACAGATACACAACAAATATTTCAAAAATTAATATGGAACCATAAACGACCCCAAATAGCCACAGCAATTTTGAGAAAGAAGAACAAAATAGGAGGGATCACAATATCTGATATCAAACTATATTACAAGGCCACTGTAATCAAAACAATCTGGTACTGGCGTAAGACAAGGGGGGCAGGAACATAAATGGAGTAAAAATAGCCTCTTCAACAAATGGTGTTGGGGCATCTGGACAAGCACATGCAAAAAAGTAAAACTAGACCACCAACTTACACCATACACAAAAATAAACTCAAGATAGATAAAAGACTTACATATAAGTCAAGACACCATAAAAGTGCTGGAGAAAAACATAGGCACAAAAACTTCGGAGATTCCACACAGCAATATTTTCACTGATACATTCCTTAGAGCCAGGGACATAAAGGAAAGAATAAACAAATGGGATCTCATCAAAATAAAAAGTTTCTGCATGGCTAAAGAAAACATCAACAAAACATAAAGAGAACCAACCACATGGGAAAATGTATTTGCCAATGATACCTCAGACAAGGATTTGATCTCTGAAATATACAGAGACTCATATGACTCCACACCAGAAAGACAAGCAACCAATTTAAAAATGGGCAAAGGACCTGAACAGACAGTTCTCCAAGGAGGACATACAGAGGGCCCAAACACATATGAAAAAATGCTCAACATCACTAGCCACCAGAGAGATACAAATTAAAACCACAATGAGGCCCTGGCTGGTGTAGCTCAGTGGATTGAGTGCAGGCTGTGAACCAAAGGGTCACTGGTTTGATTCCCAGTCAGGGCACATGTCTGGGTTGCAGGCTGGGTCCCCAGTGAGGGCCATGTGAGAGGCAACCATACATTGATGTTTCTCTCCCTGTCTTTCTCCCTCCCTTCCCTTCTGTCTAAAAATAAATAAATAAAATCTTAAGACAAAAAAATAAAACCACAATGAGGTACTATCTCATAGCGGTCAGAATGGCCATCATTAATAAATCAACAAAATGCTGGCAAGGTTTTGGAGAAAAGGGAACCCTAGTACGCTGCTGGTAGGAATGCGGACTGGTACAGCCACTGTGCAATTTCCTTAAAAAACTGAAGATGGATTTGCCTTTTGATCCAGAGATCCCACTCCTGGGATTATACCCTAAGAATCCTGAGTCACCAATTCAAAAGAACCTATGTGCCCCAATGTTCATAGCAGCACAATTTACAATAGCCAAGTGCTGGAAACAGCTTAACTGCCCATCAGTAAATGAGTGTATCGAAAAACTGTGGTACATTTACACAATGGAATACTATGCAGCAGAAAGAAGGAGCTCCTATGTTTGCCAGGAATCATCAGCACACCCAAAGCACACATATAATGCTTACACAGTGAAGTCAACAGATGTGCCAATGTACAACTGTCAGTACCTGAATTAATCCAAATTCACTGAGGTTTCTGTTGAACCGTTTCCTTGTGCAGGCATATTCAGCAGTCATTTCTGAAAAAGAGCAGTTTTTAAAAAGAACAATTTTCTGGTTGTCCTAAGATGATTTCCTAAGGCTATCACCATTACCTTTCAAACACTCATGCAGGAACTAGGTGGAACAGGTCTGCTGAGAACAAGTACCCTGAAAGGCAGAGTCCCTGCTTCCTAGTGAATCCAAATTGAAGGCGGGACTACCCACGCCTAGTGGTGCCTACAGCAGTGGACCGATGTGGAAGCACAGTTGAAGTCAGACACAGATTTGAATCTGGCACTTTTTCCTTACCAGCTGGTCACCCAGGCCAAGCAACTTTACCTCCCTGAATAATACCACCAACCTCACAGAGTTGTTTTGAAGATTAATGAGGTTCCCGTAGAAGGCACCTAGAGTGAAGTTGGGCCCCCAGAAACACTCTAGACAGAAGTAAGGTCTGGTTCACACTTGTCATAGCTGTTCATCACCAAAGCAAGGTGGTCTTTTGAAAACTTGGGCCTATGGCTTCAAAGTGTATAGTTGTAAACATATACTGAGTCATCAGCCCAGCTTGGAAGTCACCTAACTGAACACAGCAGCATCTTACCCAGTCAGCAACACACTGCCCCCTATACTCTGTGGTCTCCAAACACTTTTTCGTAGGTATGATCCAATCACAAACTGCTACCAATGGTGGGCCTATAAGGTAAACAGGCACTCACATTCACACATTCCTGGGACTGAGGATCTCATCAGAGGTTCTACATCCTTTGGGGAGAGGCTGACCATGAGTATCCCTGCAAAGCTCTTATACTAAGGAATTTCCAGATGGGGAAGAAGTTCAGAGGGCTTTGGGGCCTTGGGAACAGCTTGGCGGAGTAAAAAGTAGGCCTGAGTTTGGAGATTGACAAGGTCAGCTTTGAGAGCTGGGTGCATGGCCTCAGGCAAAACTTACCTTCTCTGAGTTTCAGTCTCTTCATCTATAAAATATAGGTAAGAACCCAAAACAAAGCCTTCTTGTCCCCATCTTTCCCTGAACTTCGTAAGTACTCCGAGTAATCCCCAGGGCCCCCTGCAAATCCCTGAGTCACTTCCACAAAGCTAACATAGTAATGATGTTCTGTGCCCAACACACCCTATAGGGTGGCTTTAAGTGCACTGTCAAAGGAAAACCCAGATTTCAAGTATCCTAACAAAAAAAAAAAACACAAAAAACCAAAACCAAAGGGAAGATCAAGAGGCTAAGAAATCTGAGTTCCAAACCTGCTCCCATTCCTTACCCATTGAGAAGTTGCCTACAAACGGTGCTCTTGTGAAAATCAGTGCTAATGTTTATTATGAGTGTCTGGCTCACACTTGGATGTTCACTAAGTGGCTCTGCTTTTAGTGGTCAGAGCAGCAACCCTTCTCCATCTCTAACGGAATGTCCACTCCTCCTCCCCGCTTAGGTAAAACAGAGGAATAACAAAACATGAACACTCTTTGGAGACAGACCGAGTACATTCTTTGGTCTAAACAAAAACCCAGGTCCTAAACTTAAGTGGGACCATTTGTCCAGGTGACCTGGCTCAGCACCAACTTGCCCTGAGGACATGGAAAAGCCTCGAGGCTGGAGTAGAGGCAGCAGGCACAAGGTTGTGCTGCGAAAGGTTCCTGTCCCTGACTTACCTACCGATCAATTTCTTGAGCATTCCGGCCACAGAGCTGCCCATGCTGAACCGCCCACTGTTGAGGATGTTCATGGCCACCTGCAGAGAAAGCATAGGAGGCTCACTGTGGATTCTATTCTCTCAGAGTCCTGCTTACCCACATTATGCTGAGAAAAGCCCAAGGGCCCTGGAGGACCAGAGGTGACAACCACAACAGTACCAGCAGGTTTGCTTAAAAAAAAAAAAAAAAAAAAAAAAAGACAAGTCTCTAAAGACTTGGGCATCTGAGCTCAGTTAATCATCCCGTCAATCCTCACTGAGCAGGGAGAGAGCATACTCCCAACACTTCAAAACAAGGTCACTCCATCCTTGTCATGGCTCTCATAAACATCCTTGGAGTCATCCCCTCAAAAAGTAATTGGACAATCTCATTCCAAAAGAAGAGACCATTTTTCTTAGTCCTTGGGGAAAGGAGTAGTAACCAAAATTCATTGAGTACATGCTGCAAGCCAGTTAGACGTTCCCAGCAATGCTTCAGTATCAGAATCCTCATTTTACAGATAAAGAACCCGAGGTTCAGACCAGAGAGAGGATTCTCCTAAGGTCACATAGCAAGCATCTTGTCTGACACACAGACCCATGCTCTCTCTACTGACATACATGCTTCTCCTCCACTGAATTCCTACAATAATGGCACTTAAGGAGCTTTGTCTGCTTCTCCTCTCTTTTCCAATGTTAACTTTCCTACCCACTGCAGATGGTGAACAGCTGGGGATGAGAGACAGACACACATTTGTGTACATACACTGCTTCCTAAGTACCAGGCTATCTAGATTCATGGAGGCATCCCCTTACAGACCACAAGGGGCAGAGAGGCAAACAGCTGACTAGGCAACAAGTGGTCAGCAGTATAATGGTAGAATAAAGAGCTGGTATACAAGTCCAGTGGGAAGGGATAAGTGTATGTTTCTTTTGGTGTGGGGAGAGAGATGTTGGGTAGCAAAGGTTCCCAGCCAAGGAGATCCCTGAGCTGGGTCTACCCAGCCATCCCAGGGAGAAAGGGCATTCCAGGTCCAGGATCAACACGTGGCCAGCAGCACAAGCCTCCTAAAGGAGAGCTGTGATCTGTCAAGCCTCTGCTCAAGCCCATGAAGCCCAAAGGCAAGGCTGGGGTCTGGGGGAAGAAAGATGTCTGTGAACTCTATAATTTTCCTAAAAGCTCAACTGCAAATGCAGTACTACTTTTTACAGATTGCTTGACTATGTGTGACTTACAATAATCAAGCATGCAAATATATTTGCATTTATAATTACTTGTTAAATAACCTAATTGGAGAATCCTTCAAAACAGATCCTGTGGGACTAGAGAGATTGGAAACAACTGCTCCAGCTACTAGGAAGGGCAAGTGTTGGTTTTAAACCACTCAGTCAAAGGCAGCTGGAAAATGAGGAAGACAAGGCCAAACCCAGAGAGGGTCAGGCCCAGGCCCGGCACTGAATGGGTGAGGGGGCTTGGTTAAGCCACACCACTTTCCCGAGGGCCCTCTAATCTCTAATTTCAGGCTTCATGTGTCCCACTCAGGACATGGGAAGACACTGACCAGAATACGAAGAGGAACTAAATTCTCACATCTGTATTCCCTTTTCTCTCTTCCCAAATGGGCTTTCAAAAGCCAGCTCATAGTTTTATAAACAAAATTCACTCCATCCCCCCTTTATACTTTATTCTTAACTTCACTTAAAACAACAAACAAAAATAAAAGGAGAAAAGGATTTGACACTAGGTCTCATTCCCTGTCATCAAACACCTGATGGGTTTAGCCAATCTGAAAAGGGGCCCAAGAGCTCAAAGGCTGATCTTCCTACTTAACTTCATCCTCTCCTCCTGTGACTCTGCACTTGCACGCTGTATCACCTCTCTACTGCAAAATAGCTTCCTTTTATAATTCCCACAACTACAGTCTAGATGTCAATTTTCCCAGATGCAAGACGCAAGCCATTCCTTCAGCGGCCCCTGTCATTAACTGCCTCTATGCCCTAAGCACTCGGGCCACTGACGAAACCTGACTGCACCAGAGAACGAAGCTCTTACTTCTACCTCACATCAGCCACTTAATTTTCACCTGGCATTTGATCATTCTGTGATCTCTGGAATCACTCAAATGTATCACATTTTTTAGTATTTAAGCTAACTGTCAAGCAATCCCACTAATTTAAAAAAAGGGCTTTATAAATCTATTTTCTTGCATATTAAAATAACAACAATTTTTCACCTCAAACAACAGGGAAACATTTAATGCAGTGTTGGGAAGTATTAGGGACAGCAGCATCCTCAACAGTGTTGGAGGACAGACATTGATCCAACTTTGCAGCCAGCAACTGGGCAACATGGATCAAGAATTTAAAAACATTCACACCTTCTGACCCAGTGGCTTCACTAGTGGTGTTTAAACTCACAAAATAATTAAGCAAATGTGTAAAGGTATATACAAGGACATATGCCACACAATATGGTGGTAAGTAAAAAAGAAGTAAAAACAATGTTAATTCCCAAATCTGAGAACCTGGTAAAATTAAATTTGGCATCACCACACGAAGAAATGCTATGGAGCATTAAAAACTTATAGCAACATACATTTACTGGCATAACGATTATTATGTGGACCTTAAGTAGAAAGATTCATTTGATATGAGCCCCGAGAAGGAATTTATCTGCTGAGATGGAATCCCCACGCCCAATTCAGGTTTTATATATAATAAAAGCGTAGCTGACATCTGTTGACAGAGGTTCCTCACATAATCTTTATACTGAGAAGAACCTCAGACTGAACTCATGGCTTCCTGCACTCTGTCCCAACTGTTTATGCAAGCTGGTCAAACCCTGCAGGGAAACCCTGGTTTCGTATTTCTACCAACTGACTGAGAACTGTCCTGTCTAATCAGAATGGCACAACTTAGATATCTCATTTATATAAAACAGACCTAACTGAGGATTTGGATGAGAACATTCACTATAAAAGGCAGCCTCTCTTCAAAGGGTCAGGCCAGTTTTCCAAACCCACTAGCCTGCCCATGACTCAGTTATCCCAACTCACTTGATAGCCCACAGCTTAATCAAAACTCTCTTCCACTGCGTAAAATAGACATCTGGTGCCGGCCATAACGGCCAGTGGTCAGACTGACGCTCCTGTACCTGGGAACAACCCGGCCCTTTACTTAACCCATTGTCTGCGCTCACATCCTGGAACCCTGAGGCACCCGCCCAGAAAAACAAGAGACTAACTAACCCCTTCCCTATCTATCCTCCCACAAGCCCTGTGCTTTTTCTTTTAAAAACCCCATTCCTGCCTCCCCACCGCGGCTGCAGCCGGTCCAGACTCAGCCTGCCTGTAAGCACAGCAGCAAATAAAGGCACTTGATCAGATCATCCGGTTCCTCTCACCTCTTCTCACGCATTTCTAACATCCCCTTTGTTTCTGTGCGACACAATTTAGCCACCTGAAACTGCAGAACTGCAGTTCCTTTTGTTCAAATAAATGCTTTTAGTTCTTTATTACAGTCTAAAATTAATTTTGGTTTATATTAGGATATACTGATAAATGAAAACAATGCAAACTATATTACATACATACACCAAATATTGTAGGGAATTGTCTTTATAAAGATCTAGAATGACATGGAAGAAAAGCGATCACATTTGAAACACGACAAGCTCAGGGAGGCCTGTGTGGCAGCTTTACAAATTTAAGAGACTGAAAGTAACCACATGGGAAGGTCCGAAAATTAAAACTTTCTAACAAAAAGCCATTCATGGGAGGTACTCCTCTCCCAGGCCAGTGTTTTTCCCAAACAAAGGTCAATATTCATCTTAACTGAGCCTGTCCTCTTTTGTATCTGTGATAACATCCCTCTGGAATGTCAAATCCCTTTTTTCAGACCCCTCAAAGCACAGGCACAGCGCCAGGGGGGCACGACCACAGACCCCCACTGCTACTGTCACCATTTTCATCGCGGACCGTCAGCTGTCCTGTACCCGCACCTGTAAAAATGTGTCTATCGTTTTACTTTTATCCAATCCCAGGGTTCTCCTCGCTTTGCTTCTCCCTGCTTCCCTAATGTATCACTAATAGGTTTTATGGAACCCATTTATGCCTCCTCTTTTGATTTTAAGGTATAAAATAAGGTGCAAAACTGCCACATTTATCAGCTCTCTGAGGTTTTGCTTCCTGGCAATTATCAATTTGGCTCAAATAAACTCACAAGAATTCTCTATAGGTTTGACTGTTTATGTTGACAAAAGCAAGCACCGAAACTGTGAATGACGAATGTGAACTCTCTTGGGGACAGGTTTCAGTGGGTTTCATTTTTTTCTCTTTCTCTATACTCTCCAATGTGTGTATCCTCTGGTTACCTGAATAACAAACAAGCCTGTCACTGCACACAGACTGCTGCTGTCTTGTTTGTCCTTCCACTTCTACAGCCCTTTTCTCCACATTCACTGAGCAGCCTCTTTTTTTAAATCCGCACCCAAGGACACGCTTATTGACTTCAGAGAGAAGGGAAGGGAAGGAGACAGAGAAAGAAACATCAATCCGCTCTCATATGTGCTCTAACCACGGCACCGAACCTGCAACCCTGGCATGTGCTCTGACCAAGAATCAAACCTGCAAGCTTTTGGTTTACGGAATGACACTCCAACCAACTGAGCCACACTGGCTAGGGTTCACTGAGCAGCCTCTTAACAAGAGCACTGGCTGATGGCATTTAACTGATTCTCATGAGACCCAGAAGGGGAGGAAGACAGGTATCACTTTGTTCCCTGTTTCACAGCCAAAAGGGAGAGGAGATACACCAGAGTAAAGATACTTACCTAAGTGACCCAGTACGTTAGGACAGGGCAACAAAGAATCCAACTTGAAAATGAGCAAACGATTTGAAAAGACAATATTCCAAAGATATACAAATGGCAAATAAACACATGAAAAGATATTAGTCATTAGGGAAATGCAACTCAAACCACAATGAGATACCACTTCACACACACTAAGTTGACTATAAGTTTTATAACGGACAATAACAAGCATCGATGAGGATATGGAGAAATTAGAACCCTGTTACATGGATGATGGGAATGTACAGTGGTACAGATGCGGTAGAAAACAGCCTGGCAGTTCCTCAAAAAGCTATATATGCAGTCATCATGTGACCCAGAAATTTCAACTCTAGGTAAATACCCAAAAGAACTGAAAACATATTGTTCACATAAAAACTTGTACAAGAATGTTCAAATCAGCATTACCGATAATGGCCAAGCGGTAGAAACAATACTAACATCTATCAGCTAACACTATAAATGAATGAACAGAATGTGGTCAGAATTATTATTCAGCCTTTAAAAACAACGATAAAGGCTACAATTTGGATAAACTTTGAAAATATGCCAGTGAAAAAAGTCAAACACAAAAAGTCACATATAGATTTCATTTATATGAAATGTTCAAAATAGGCAGATCCAAAACAGAAATAGAAATAGTGGTTGCCAAGGGATGGGGAGGGCAAATGAGAGGAATGGCATTTTTTCTGGGGGAGATGGAAATGTTCTGGAATTAGACCTTGGTGATGGTTGTACAACATAGCAAATATACTAAAAACAACCAACATGTACGACAGAAAGTGGTGAATTTATGTTATATGAAAGATTTGTTAATAAAAATACAATAATAGATCTTACTAAAAAAAAAAAAAAAAAAACCCAACAAACTTAGGGACTCAGGATCCAGGGTTGTGCACTGAAAAGAACCTATTCTTCTCCAGTGCCCGCTGGCCTGCTTTCTTATGCCTGCAGGAGAGAGGGATACTGTCCCTACTCCAGGCAAACAATGCTCACAGATAAATGAAGAGACCCAGTTCTAACCACACACTCCCTCATCAGGGAGCCAATTTTTCCACTTTCCACTTTGCTGACTTCTCAACGGAGAACCACACACGGTCACTTGGCCAGCAGAAACTGGTCTCCTACAAGCAGGGATGAGACAGAAAGCTGGTGCCACCAAACTGCACTATGAAACTGCACAGCAGTCACAGAGGCTGCTGCCGGCAACTCACCTTAATCCCACCTCCAATTTCTCCTAGCACATTTTCAACAGGCACCTTGGTGTTTTCAAAATGGACTTCACAAACTGAAACACACGAAATTAAAGACCTTAAATACAAAGTACGCTGCACTTGATGCACTGGCATGAAATGCAATTCATTCATTCATTCACTCACTCACTCTACATCTATGGATAGGACAAGACAGAAAAACAAGGTTTCTGCCCAATGGAGTTCATACTTTAGTTAGGGAGATAAACTATAAACAGGATGTGATAACATTGTGTTAATTGCTATGGATGAAATAAGTACAGCATGGTGACAGAAATGGGGGTTGGAGAGGGGTGGGTAATGCTATTTTTACTAAAAGTTTATGTCAGACCTTTCTAAGGTGAAGTTTGAAGGATATGGAAGAGCCAGAGACATTGCTAGGCAGTACTGCTTTTCCTAAGGCTCGCACTGCAAATGGGAGCATCAGTCCTACTTCACTCTGCTTTAATGCAGCCAAACCCTGCACTGTGGCTCTGTGGGAGGAGCAGATTTGCCTTTCCCTACCCACGATGCCAGGTTTAGCCATGAGACTTGCTGTGGCTTCAGGGGCATGAAGCCAATCCAGTAAGAGCAGAGAGGTCCTAACTGTATTAACCCAGTCTGGCTTGGCTCCTTGGGCTCTTAAAATCTGCTGTGAGAACACGCTCCAGCACGTTCAAGCAAACATATGGCATGCCTGAACCCAACCCAGAGCACCTGGAAACTATGGGAGAGAAATAAATGGCAAGTCCCAGGGTGGTTTCTCAGGAGGATTACTGCAGTTATGGATGACTAGCAGTCCTTAAAGTGAGGATGTTACCTGGCATGTTGAAGGAAGTGGAGGTCAACATGATGTGAACAGTTACCGTAAGCATGGCAGGGGTGAGGGAAGAGGCAGGAAAGGACAGAAGCCTCTCAACTTTGTTCTTTATAACAGTGGTGGCTTCTAGCAACTAATACCAGAGAAAAGGGAGGCTCAGGACAGGGAAGTCATGGCTCAAGTAGCGAAGCAGTAGCCAAACAAAGTGTGCGCAACCAGGGTCTGGTGACCTTTTATTCTACTATTACAGCTGTGTTGTCCAAAAAGCCTGGTTGTGAGATACAACAAAATACCCATCTCTCTGGCCACTGGGTCCCATTTATGGTTGAAGCACATGGACTGGGAGGCAAGGCCCTTCTCCTAACAGCTCTTGTCCCTTCACAGGCTGCTGGATGTGGGGAGGACCCTTCCTCCCTCTCTGACCTCATTTTGTGCCGCTCAAGCCCCTCACAGGACCACTACATAACCCCAGTGGGCACCACCTACCCAGACAGCAGTATGGACAGTGCACCCACAGTGGTACACAGTGGCAGCCCTGTTCTCTCTCACCACTTAATGGGTTAAAGACTGAAACCATACAATTCCTAGAATAAAACATAGGAAACAAACTATTTGACATCAGTCTGAGTAGTATCTTTTTGGATACATCCCATCAGGCAAGGAAAACAAAAGCAAAAATTAAACAAATGGGATTATATCAAATTAAAATGCTTCTGCACAGCGATGAAAACCTTCAACAAACCAAGCAACCATCTACTGAATGGAGAAATATATTGGCAAACTATAATGGGTTGATATCCAAAATATAAGAAACTCATATAACTTAAACAAAAAACAAACAATCTGAGAGAAAAATAGGCAAGGAAATAAAAAAAAATTTCTCTGAGGAAATACTGAGAAAAGATGTTCATTATCACTAACCATCAAAAAATGCAAATCAAAACCACAATCAGCTATCACCTCACAATAGTTAGAATAGTTATTATCAAAAAGTCAACAAATTACATGTGTTGGCAAGGATATGGAGAACAGGGAACACTTGTGCATTGTTGGTGGGGTGCGGTGGTCCCTACAGAAAACAGTATGTTGATTCCTCACAAAACTAAAAATACCATATAACCCAGTAGTTTTACTTCTGAGTACTTTTTCAAAGAAAACAAGAGCATGGATTGAAGATACATGCATCACTATGTTCGCTGCAGCATTATTTACAATAGTCATCATGTCATTCTTAATTTGATTTTGCTAAAATGCTTCAGTACAATTAAAACTACTTTTTTTAAAAAGAGACTTTTATTTATTTATTTTTAGAGAGAGGGGAAGGGAGGGAGAAAGAGGGAGAGAAACATCAATGTGTGGTTGCCTCTCGCATGCACCTAACTAGAGAATTGGCCTGCAACCCAGGCATATCCTGACTGAGAATCGAACCAGTGACCCTTGGTTCACAGGCCGGCACTCAATCCACTGAGCTACATCAGCCAGAGTCAATTAAAACTACTTAAATATCACTGTATTTTGACGCTTGAATGGGGCTAAAGAGCGTGCGCTTTCTCTTTCTTTCTTTCTTTCTCTCTCTCTCTCTCTCTTTCCCGCGCGCGCGTTTGCACACACACACATACAACTTACTGTTGGAGCCACGGATACCTAACTTATCCTCAGGCTTCCCATTAGTTACTCCACCAAAGTCTCTCTCTACTATAAATGCTGTAATTTTGTCTTTTACTGAGCTGTCAGAATCAACACTGGTTTTAGCAAACACGGTAAAAATATTGGCAAGTCCTCCATTGGTGATCCAGACCTGAAGGAAAAAGCAAAAGAACTTTGGAGAAAATCAAACTATTATGAGCCACCTCTAAGCCCCATCTTTTCCAAAGACACTCCAGCTGTCCATCAAACCTCAGGCTAGACTGTAAAGCCTTGGCCCTGGGGAAGCCAAGACTACATAAACAGAGTACAGAACCCAGTCTCCCCAGAGCAAGGATTTTCCCAAGAGACACAGGTGGCCATGCGTGTGAGTGTGTGAGTGTGTGGGGGTGCTACAGAAGAGTATCCAATGGTACTAAGATAGTTCAAGCTCTAGCACTGAACGAAGGGTTTCCTCAGGAAAGGGTGAAGGGACAGAAAGGAGCAAGGAGACTCAGGTATAAGAAAGAGGAGAGGAAGGGAGAGATAAATATAGAAACTTGTCAACAAACTGTAATATATGGAACTTATCTGGATCTCAATTCAAGCAAATTATTTGAAAAATAAAAAGGTATGAGATAATCAGAGAAATCTGAATGCTGTCTAGATAGTAAGGTATTATCTTTTTTTAAAAAATGTGATAATAGTATCATAACTTTTTTTACAAAATAGCCCTGTCTTTCAGAAACAGGTATGAGTGCAATCCAGAGGAGGTGATGCTGACGACAGATGACTGGCTAAGAGCTGGTAACTGCTGAAGCTGGTGACATGCACACAAAAGTTCACTACAGTGAACTTTGTATATGTTTCAAATTTTGCATAATAAGAAATTTTTGAAAACAAACACCCAACAGAAGCTCAGGGAGGTAGTTGGTATTACAGAAGCATGTAAACTGTGCAGCCAGAACTCCTTGGTTCCAATCCTGGCTCTGATACTAAGCAAAGGACATCTGCTGAGCTCTTGGAGGCTCAGTTGCTTCTTCCAAAGAAGGCAAGTAGCATCCACCCGAAGCGATGGACAGAGGATGATGTGTATGCCCTTGGCAACCCCTGGTGTATGGAAAGGGGTCAGTGAAGGTCATGACTGAGACCCCGGAGGAACTGTACCTTGGAGCCGCTGAGGATGTAGTGCTTTTTATCTTCACTTAAGGAGGCTCTGGTCTGGATGGAGGCAGCATCACTCCCACTGCAGGGACAGAAATAGGTTATTGAAGAGAGAACTGCTGAGAATCAAGATGAATGGTTCGGAGGGCCCAAAAATAAAGGTTTTACTTTAATACAGGAGTTGGCAAACTTTTAAAATAACGGGCCAGATGATAAACATATTCAGCTTTTTGGGCTACAGGATGCCTGTCCCAACTCCTCAATTCTGACATTGTGCATGAAGGCAGCCACAATTTGTAAACAAACAGGCGTGTTTTAGTAACACTTTCATTATAAAAACAGGTAGCAAGCTGGACCTGGCCAACCCCTGTTTTGTACACATCAGATAAAAAAGTGGTAGTGAAAATTCAAGCTTAGATTTAAACATGAAAATTTGTACTCCAAATAGACTCATCTAAATTCCTTTGAGGACGAGTTCAGGGCCCCAGATTCCCAAGTGGAGGGAAGCAAGGTGAAGTGAGGTCCAAGTAATAGACCTCAGTGCCAGTCCTATTATGTCCTAGCTGTGTGACGTCGGGCTTATCAACACAACCTCACTTAACCTCAGTTCCTCAGGCCCAGGGCTATTACTACCTACCCGCATACTCTGAAAGTTGCTTCGAAGCCTTGAAAACACACATCAGGTGTGTTGCAAACCACAAAATAATTATTTAATAGGTACTGTCCGGTATATTATCACATTTATAAATCTTACTAGGACAGAAAAATAAAGATAAGAGAACCAGCAAGAAAAGTTGCTGATTTGACTCCTGGAAGATTTCAGAGAGGGAAGAAATAAAAGTCACCACCTATTCAGCACAAACTCTGGCCCTCCTCCCATGCCTGCTGGGAGACGCTATTCCATGGCAGTTCACACCAAGGGCAGACCTGGCTGGCTCTGTCAGGCAGAAGGCGGCAATGTGCTCCCCAGATGCCAGTTTGGGCAGGTATTTGGCCTTCTGCTCCTCACTGCCGGCCAAGATGATCCCCTAAACAAGACACACACAGGCTGATTTCAGCTGTGGGGGAAAAAAGACTATGTCAACTATGCTTGCAGAATATAGCTTCTGAAAGGATACTTCATGCAAGAGGAAACACCCTGAGTCAGAGCTGGCAGCCTCAAGTAAAAAAAGTGGGGAGCTGCTGGGGAGTATGG
Source organism: Micronycteris hirsuta (assembly GCA_004026765.1). NCBI lineage: Eukaryota > Metazoa > Chordata > Mammalia > Chiroptera > Phyllostomidae > Micronycteris > Micronycteris hirsuta. Next base: position 27,217 of record PVJI01019119.1, read on the forward strand.
GGAGCCAGACTGCTAAGGACCCCCCGTAAAGTGCACAGTCAGGGTGGCCTGGGCCTGGAAGCCCATCAAAACTTTGGGGTCAGACTCAGGGATTTTCATCACAGCTCCTGTTTCCTGGCAGGGTAATCTTGGGTAAGGGATGTCCCTTCTCTAAGCCTCCACATCGTCTTGTACATATAGACGATAATCTTAACCATTGGGGGGCGGGGGTGGTTTGGATGATAAAATGTGAAGAGGTGGGAATGCTGGACCCACACCTGGCAAAAGAAGGTGTTCAGTCAATGTCAAAACTGTCCCACACGCCTTCTCAAGTCCCCTCTTTCCATTGAATGAGTGCATGGAGCACACAAGCTCTTAGAGGGAAGCCAAGAATGCTGTGCACTCAGCTCACTTTGGTTTCTACATTGAGCAGAAACAACACAAGTAATGGACTGTTGATTAAGAGTGGTGAATCTGGACTGCCCTAAAATGCTCTGAGCCTAGTAGGGTGAGAAAGACACGCAACAACAGTAAGGAGGACATGCTCAGGCCCCAAGTGACTCAAGAGCACAGTGGGAGAGGCTCATATCCAGCTTGAGGTGAGGGCAGGTTCCATGGAGGCAGCGGCATCAGAACTGGGCTTCTAAAGGATGGGTCAAAGGCAGTGAGAACATGAGGAGGATTCAAGGGAAGGGACAGTGTGATCAAAGGGCTGCTGCTTATGTAGGAACTGAGCACTACATGTCGCAGCTGAGAGGATGTGCACAAATGAGGTACTGCAGGGTGAAGATGCAGGAACAGGACTGGCTCTCCTCCAAGACCATGAGATAGCAAGCACAATTCACGTCTTGAAGGTCTTCTTAGAGTCACAGAAAGCATCCCCAGATACTTGACCTTCAGGCCAAGAGCCTGGTGTGCTTCCAGAGTCACAGCGATCGACTCGTCCAGGCTGACAATCTCCCGTAGCCGTGCATACATGGTGTTGGAAAGGCCCAGGCCACCTAGAGAAGAAAGAGACCAGAGCTTTACTTATGGCCCAGCCCCAAATTATTCCCATTAAAGGCAAATGGCTTCACTGGTCTTTTCTGATTATAAAAGTAATGCCAGATGACCATTTTCATCACAATACAGAAAGGTACAAAGAAAACACAAGTCACCCGCAAACATCAGTCAGACCATTTTTGTGTATATCCTTTCAAACTTTTTCTAGGAATATGAGCATATACAGAGATATACATTTTTAACATAAAAATATAATCTATAATACAAAAATATAAAAATACCTTTATATCATTTAATAGGTTGTATCTCCTGTCACATACAGATCTTTATACATGGAACGGCTTTCCAGTGTCTCATTCTCAGCACCGAGTGGACTCCAGGACAGAGATTTTTCTGCAGTGGCACTACTCAGACTTAGGATCCATCATTTGTTGTCATGGCTGACTTTCCTGTACACTGTACGATGTTTAGCAGCATCCTGGGCCTCCACCCACTTGATGCCATAATTACCCCCTCCCCACAGTTTTGATAACCAAAAATTCTCTAGACATTGCCAAATGTCTCTTGGGGGACAAAATAACACTAGTTGGGAATCACTCTTCTGCAGTAGAAAGACAAACATTAAAGAAACAAAAACAAAAAATCCACTGAACTTATATCTTCACTTCCACAAATGGCTGGGTGACCATATATGCATCTTACAAACAATAAACTGAGGCCTAAGGTGACACAACCAACAGGTAGCAGGGCTGGGTCCTGAACTCAGTGTGTGTATGGGGAAGGGCACTAGAGCCGCCATTCACACACAAAGGAAACAGGTGAGTCCCTGCAGAGAAGTGGAGTGCCCTGCCTAGTATGCAGTCCTGCGGGTTTAATGGTGGTGCCCAGGGAAGACCAGGGCTCTGCAGTACCATTTTCCCAGTCCCACTTATTTCAGTCAATGCTTATTTCACATACTAAGGGAATCAGTGTTGTTTGCTAAAAAATATAAATTCTGATGATTTCTCCCCCAAGAAAGTTATCATTAGATCACGTGGACAGCAATCACATGGGGAAGGATGACAGGTGGGTAGAGACTATTGGTGGAGATAGAGCTGAGCCATGGACATGCCACTGACCGGATGTTGACAGGCTGGGTTGGCCGCAGGGAACCAGGAAGGAAATACAGGCCCAGTTGGTAGAAAGGCCTCCATTTTCCTGCTCCAGACTGAGAACAGTTACCCAAAATGTTTGGGGGCATGAACATAAGGTTGCTGTTGCCTTAATTTCCCAAGTTAGAAAAAAAGCCCCAAACATGACCATTATCATCTCATGAAAGAAAGAGTATTTTCAAACGTAATATATCACATTAACAAAACGAAAGACAAAAATCACATGATCATATCAATAGATGTAGAAAAAGCATTTGATAAGGTTCGGCATCCATTTATGATAAAAACACCCAGCAAAGTGGGGACAGAGGGAGAATTCCTCAACATAATAAAGGCCATATATGAGAGACCTACAGCCAGCATCATACTCAATGGGCAAAAACTAAAAGCTTTCCCACTAAGATCAGGAACAACACAAAGATGCCCACTTTCACCACTCCTATTCAACATAGCACTGGAAGTCCTAGCCACAGCAATCAGATAAGAAGAAGAAATAAAATGAAATCCAAATTGGAAAGGAGGAAGTAAAACGGTCATTGTTTGTGGATAACATGATAGTGTACATAGAAAATCCTAGACTCCACCACAAAACTACTTGACCTAATAAATGAATTTGGCAAAACAGCAGGATACAGTAAATATTCAGAAATCAAAGGCATTTTTGTACACCAACAATGAAATATCAGAAACAGAAATTAGGAAAAAAATCCCATTTGAAATAGCAAAAACAAAACAAAACAAAAAAAAAACCTAGGAATAAACCTAACCAAGGAGGTAAGACCTCTACTCAGAAAACTACACAACACTGAAGAAAGAAATCATGGTAGTTACAAACAAATGGAAACATATACCGTGCTCATGGATCGGAAGAATCAAAATCATCAAAATGTCCATACTACCCAAAGCAATTTATAGATTCAATGGAATCCCTATCAAAGTACCAATGGCATATTTTACAGATATAGAACAAACACTTAAAAATTTTTATATGGAACCATAAACAATCTCAAATAGCTGCAGCAATTTTGAGAAAGAAGAACGAAGTAGGACAAAGAACAATACCTGATATCAAACTGTATTACAAGGCCACTGTAATCAAAACAGCCTGGTACTGGCATAAGAACAGACACATAGACCAATGGGACAGAACAGAAGTAAACTCAAGTCTATATGGTCAATTAATATATGACAAAGGGAGCAGAACCATAAAATGGAGTAAAAAATAATCTCTTCAACAAACGGTGTTGAGAGATCTGGACAGCTATATCCAAAAAAATTAAACTTGATCACCAACTTACACCATACACAAAAATAAGTTCAAGGTGAATAAAAGACTTAAATATAAGTCTTCATACCATAAAAGTCCTAGAGGAAAACATAGGCAGGAAAATCTCAGACATTCCACACAGCAATATCTTCATTGATATGTCGCCTAAAGCAAGGGACATAAAGGAAAGAATAAACTAATGGGATCTCAACAAAATAAAAAGTTTCTGCATGTCTAAAGAAAACAGCATTAAAATGAAAAGAGAGCCTGGCTGGTGTAGCTCAGTGGATTGAGCGCGGGCTGGGAACCAGAGGGTCCCGGTTCGATTCCCAGTCGGGGCACATGCCTGGGTTGCGGGCCAGGTCCCCAGTGAGGGCCATGTGAGAGGCAACCACACATTGCTGTTTCTCCCTCTCTTTCTCCCTCCCTTCTCCTCTCTCTAAAAATAAATAAATAAAATATTAAAAAAAAAAATGAAAATAGAACCAACTATATGGGAAACCATATTTGCCAATGATACTTCAGACAAGGGTTTGATCTCCAAAATATATAAGGAACTCACATGACTCCAAACCTGGAAGACAAAAAACCCAATTAAAAAATGGGCAAAAGCGCGGGGGATTCGAGCTGTGCAGCCCCCGGAGCCAGCGCAGAGGGGCCTGAAGTGCTTGCAGGAGGCGGTGTGGGTGTGGAGAGCGGAGAAGGCGCCATTGTGCGCTCAGGTCCCGCCCCCAGAGGCTACGTCCCAGCACAACTACCAGGAACTTCCCTGCACAGGGGATCCCCAAGACTCCGCCCCCCCTTACAGTAACAGGATCACCGAGGGAAAAAAAAATGGCCCAAAGAAAGGGACAAATCAAAACCCCAGAGCTAACCTATCAAGAGATAGCCAACCTATCAGATGCACAGTTCAAATCCCTTGTAATAAGGATGCTTTCAGAATTCGACGAAAAATTAACGAACTTGCTTGAACAAATGAGGAGAGATCTGCAGGGAACCAATAGAGATAAGGAAACTGGGACTCAAATCAACGGAGTGGACCAGCAGAAAGAAA